>JALJCO010009784.1:0-42500 GCA_023101725.1 Atherinomorus stipes
AAACATAATGGGCTCAGTACAAGACATTTAAGACATTAAATTAGCAGATATTATCGGTCTACATTGTTCTAAAACTCTGCCGCAGCATGGCAGAATTTGTAGTCCTAAGAAAGCGGAGAAGCTACTGAATCAAGTGATACTAAGGTTTTTGTGAACTACATTACCCAGGAAACCTTTCTATAGGCGCATTCGGACAGAGAAGTTCGAAGAACGCAGTTTCTATAACTACGCCTCTCGAGTTTAGTTATAAGAACTACCCTTCGCCTCAGCGTGCGTTCGCACATTAGGGAGGACGTAGTTAGGGACCATGTGTGACGCAATGGTTGCGACGGACAGAGATGAATATATACCCCAGCAGATATAATACAAAACTGAGGTTTTTCATCTCTTTCATTCAAAGCTATTATAAAAGCTAGCTTACCAGCTTTCCCTCATCACGGTCATATGTATCATAAAGCTGCCCTTCTAACGTTGTTTAGCTTTCATTGTAGTACGCCCGGACACTTTAGTGGACAGACCGGGGTTCGTTCAGTGAAGTGGTGCAGATTGTACTGACACAATTTGCAACTGTATTTGGGTTTTCCATCTCTTTTATTCAAAGCTATTATAAAAGCTAACTTCCCAGCTCTTCCTCCCTGTCCCTTGTTTACCTTTTGTTGAAGTGCGCCCAGAACTTTAGTGGCCGGACCGTCCACTAAAGTGTCCGGGCAGCAGCCGCAGATTCTACTGCTATACTTTCAGCTGTGTTTGGTCATTAAATTAATATGAAAATAATTGCTTTTGGACATTTCAAAATTGTCCCGAAGCGTGCAATGGTGCACACTTCAGGACATGCACCATTGTGATCGATTTAATAATGAATTGGTACACTTCTATTGTAATAGTTCTTGTTATAACGATCTCGGTAAAAAGTTTAATAAGTAAACAGCTGTGACACTTAAATACGGCGGGGCTGGAAGAAGCGGAGCTCACGCAAGGGGCGTGGCTTGCCAGTTCTACCAATCACCAAACACCTATGCATTTCAGTTCCTATGGAACCCTGCCTCGAAGTAGGAGCTAAAAAGGTTATAGGAACTGAGGTCCGAGTTCCCTAGTTCCTATGTGTCCGAATGCGCAAAAAAGGGCCTGGTTCCCGAAAAGGTTATAGGAACTCCAAAAGGTTCCTGCAGTCCAAAAGCACCTTATGTGGCTAAAAGACTGGAGGTTGTTGTGCAATGGGGCTTTGACGAGTGGGAGGAGAAGTGGGAAGAACCGGGGTTTTGGAGTGCTTGCTGGATGTTTTGAGTTGGACAGTTTTATTTGAAGTTTTGGATTGTTTGGAAAATGACATTTGGTTGGGAAAAAAAGATGTACATCATTACGACAGTGCAGATATTCACGAAGATAAAGCTGCAGCAAGACGTGGAGTTACCAGATCGTCTGATTCAGACAGCTGCAACTTGACAGTTCAAATGGAGATATTTTTCCCACGTGAAACCTGGACAGTCTATGAATGAGTTCTTGTACTCTTTTTAAATTGTGATTATTTTTGATTGCCTTCGTGATTACATGCTAGTTGACATGCTAATTTGTGTTGACATGCCAGTGCTTTTTTATATGAACAGATCACCACAATATAGCACTAAACCAAGACAATTTATGATTCCACTGAAACATTTTTTTCATATTTTCACTGCATTTGTCTCTTTTGGCCTCATGTATATATTTCTGAATGTATTCACTCTTATATCACAGTTACTGTCTTCATTTTCATAGCTGAAGTAAAACTGAGCCAGATTGGGAAAAACTGATGTCTGGTGGAATTCACCTGGTGAAGGCTTTCCTAAAACTTGTGTAAAATCTTTTCCTTTTACTCAAACTCTTTCAAATTTGCTACATTTGCTGTCAAAGAGAAACTGAAGGTAATAAATAGCATCTGTCTTCCTGAAATCATTATTAGCATGGTGTTACTATCTGCCAAATAATCAAAAACAACAGGCGAGCATAGAAATTTCACAATTCTGCTCTTTGTTATTGTAATTTACTCAAGAAGAGTAACAGATACAACATTAACTCTGGAAATAGATTCTCTGAAGTCTCCAGATGTCCACAGATACCAAGAACATGAAAATGAACCTTATTGTTGTGGAGCAATTATTCATTTACTTTGGGTATGTCTTTTTAGGCATTTTTTTCTGAAAATATGGCTAGGGCTAAAAGAGGTTAACTACCATCAGAAACGCGGCACCTTCCCACCAGGCTGTGCTGTGATCAGTGTATGTTTCTTATTGGTATGTTAATCAGACATCAAAGCTTAATTTCTTTTACTGATTTTAGGAGTCGAGCTTGAAATTTGAGCCTAAAATGCTTCTGACAGGTTGGTTTATTTTAAAACTGTAATTATGTCCTACCTGCTGTGATGTCATCATCAGTCACATCCATCTCCTCCTCAGGAGCCTTGGTTTCTATTGGCTGAGCCTCAGGAGGGGGCGGGGCTGGAGGTGAGGGTTCAGTGGTTGTCCCAGCTGAGGAAGAGAGGAAAACTGGTTAATATGAGCAGGTGTGATGAGGCATCGTTGAGGTGATGACACTGTAACCTGTAAACGCTCATCAAGGCTGCTCCTCGTTATTAGTTAAACTGTCCTGCTTAAGTAGCTAATAAAGGGTTATTGGGTCTCCCTGTTATCTGGAGGATTAATTGAAGCCCACACAAACACATCTATATTTAGTGTTTTCATTTAGCTCTTATCTCTCTATTGGCAATTAAGAGTGGCTTTTCATTAGTGGTTGGGGCTAATGAATGGCACTGTGCTAATGAATGAAGCAACTAAAGGTAACAGAGTCGGGAAATCTCTGGGAAAGCAGCCGCTAAATGAATGAACACATTCTCTTACCCTGATTAAACACCTCTCTAGAGCTACAAATGTCTGCTCATTTGTCAGAAACTGCGTCCAGTTACAAGAAAAAAATGATGTAACATCACAAACATCACACACAATCCCACACAGAAAGCACATTACACTAATTAAAAACACTGTAATTACACTGTGTGTAATTACATTGATAAATCCTGGTTAACACCATGCTTCATGTTCCAATTAACCTGCTCAGACACACTGCCCACATAATGACTTTATTTCACACACACATGAACACGTACCCTGACAGAAGGCCGATAGGCTGCCTGATCGCTGATTATTCCTCTGGAACATTAAAAGTGATAAAAACTTAATTGGACTTAATTAAAACATAACTGATGTTTAACTGTGGCTGAACTAAAGGCCAGCTGAGGTGGTTCTGGTTAGATTAGCTCTGCCACTGTCATGCTCCGCTTCCTCAAGCCAGCTCCATAAGCATTAGGAATAAAGAGAAGAAAAAGTTTGGCTGGAGGTAAAGCTGGAACCGGATCTGAGACGGCTGATGAAATAAAGCTTCATGTAGAAATACATAATATATCTGTGTTCAGGATCTGATGGACAAATACGTGAGGAAATGTTGCAAATATCTTTTTGTTGCAGTTGTTTTGAAGAGAAGAAAAAGGAGACAAACAGATAAAAAAGCAGCTGCTGCACAGGGAGAGATACTTAACAGGAAGCATCTTACAGCCTCAGTAAGAAAACCAAGCAATCATCAGGAGCAGCTGCAGCAGTGATTCCCAACCCTGGTCCTCAAGGCACATTATCCTGAAGACTTTACATGTTGCCCTGCTGAAACACAGCTGACCACATTAATGGGTCAGTATAGCCCCGTTTCCACCTGCGGGTCTGGGTCGGGTCGGGCCAGGCTGGATCGGGTGGGTTTTGGTACGGATATGTTGATTTCACAGTGCGTTCCCACAGCAAACTGTCCCCTTCCCCTGGAGGCGGAGTATTAACTGGATAGCGCTGCTACGCGATCGCATGACATCGTCGCCGTGCAACCCCTTTAAGCAAAGCACCGCACCACACATGACTGAAACAAAGAAGTCGCCACCCAGATGGCCACCTAGTGTCGCCACTGCCTCCTAGATGGCCCCGAGGGCAACCTAGAAGGCTGCGTGGAACATTTAGATGGTCGCGAACACCATCTAGATCAGGGATCCCCAATTCCGGTCCACGAGGGCCGGTGTCCTGCAGCTATTATGAGCTGCCTGGCTGCAACACACCTTGTGACATGTGCAGAGCTTGATGTCAAGCTCTGCACATGTTTGCTAATTACCCACTGATTGGAGTCAGGTATGTTGCAGCAAGGGAGCTCCTAATACCTGCAGGACACCGGCTCTCGAGGACCGGAATTGGGGATCTCTGATCTAGATGGTCACGACTGCCACATAGAGCCCCCGAGGGCAAGCTAGTTGGCCCAGAGGGCAACCTAGAGGGCTGCGTGGAACACCTAGATGGTCCCCAACGCCACCTATAGAGTCACAAACACCACCTAGAAGGCTGCGTGGGCAACCTAGAAGGCCATGAAAAACTTCCTGTTTTTGTACCTGTAGGTTACGATGAGGGTTGTGAGCAATGCTATTAACCAGCTGCAATACCGTCTCCCACCACCTGGTGGCAGTAGCCTACTACGTCAATTAACTGCTCAGTTAACTCCAATAAGCAGAAGGAAACAGTCAGCTGGGCACTAGCTTATAGTAAAAGTTTTTAAGAAGTATTTAAAACAAAATGATGACAACAAAATGGTCCTTAACGGCCCTTAAATGGAAAGAAATATTATGGACGAGCAATCTAATTCATTAAAAACAGTTTATTAAATGGAGGTAACAAGGCAGAGCTGAGAGGTCTGGATGGAGTGCCAGCTAATGCCATAGCTAACACCAGCCAATGCTAACCATCATGAAGCTGAAACTTTTCACAAATGCATCATTTTATTGATTAAATTTCTCTTTCTCTAAATTTCTCTTGTCTCAGATACGAGACAGGCCTCATCTCTGGCAGTTTTTAAATCCCTTCTTAAAACTCATCTGTTTGCCCTGGCGTTCCATCCTTCATGAGCCATTTTTTTCTAATTTTGTCTGCTGTTTAAAGTCTTATTTTTTCTGATATTTATACTGTTTTTATTGTTCATTGTGTTGATTTGTTTTTATGTCTAATATTTGTTTTAGTGTTCTCACTGTGAGATTCAATTTCTGTTTTACTTCTGTTCAGCGCTTTGTTATCGGTAGCTGCTGTGTTTAAAGCGCTATACAAATAAAGTTGACTTGACTTGACTTGACTCTTTTATGCATTTCCATCAGTTCTTTCTAAAGCCCCTTTCAGACTTGCACTGGAAAGCGGTAATATTGCAGACTCTGTCCTTTATAACGTTTGCATTCAGACATGCGGTCCGCTCTTTTACCCCGGAGATGTAGCGGACATGTACCGGCTGGACCCCATGTCAAAAGAGCGGAAATGTTGCGGCACATCGTTTTGACTGAGTGCACAAGGAAATGTTCCGGACAGAGTTGAAGGGAGAGTGGGGCTGTGCTGACTTTTCTGCAACATTTCATGATGTCTGAAAGCAGCCGGGACGCGATAAGTCTGCAACGAAGCGGCATGTTTGAAAAGACAAGTCCATTTAAAGAGCGGATGAACTTTACCGCTCATGTTCCGCAACGCAAGTCTGAAAACGTCTTAAGTGTCTTTTTCCTGTAATGAAATGTTATGTTCAGTAGATTTTTTTTAGTCTATAATCCTGACGAGCTTTTAAATTAGTTCTTGTAGAAGGCTATTTTATCCCATTAGTTATTGCACCTCTTGTTGTATGTGCAATTTTACATACATGCAGGCTGCGGTGGGGGGGTCTGTCACTCTGAAACCAGTGCAATGCCACAGAAACACGACCAGGCTCCAGGTCTCGGCGCAGTTCTCCGTCTCCTGGTCTACAACCTGCAGCTCAGCTGGAGAAGCCAGATACTGGAGTAAGGGGGAGGGGAGGAGGCGTGGATGAGGGGGAGTCAGGGAGGGGGCGTGTTGGCCTGCTCCAAGGTCAAGCTTGTCATGTCAGCCATGACACATAGCTCCCAGCATGCCTTGTTAACCTCCAGGACCTCCTGCTCCTCCTCCTCCTCCTCCTCCTCTCTCAGCTTTGTTTCTTCCTGCTTCCATTTTCTTCAGTTCAAACTGAATGTTTGATGACACAGAAAGGTGCAAGCAGGAGTATTCTCCACCTGTTCATGACCTGCTGATCTGCAGCTTTATGTCAGTATTTAAAGGAAATGCTGGTTTAATGTGTGATGATGAGCTGGAAGCAGGAACAGTGCTCCAGCCACCTGGACCGGGACACCGCCGCAGCTGGACGGTTGGATCAGAACTACCAAACATAAAAGGAGGAACGACAGCAAGGTCCTGGAGGTCCCGACGGCTGGTTGGCTTGATCCCTCACCAGAGCGACAGCAGCATAAACTGCACAAAGCTCTACGACTGGCCATGATTGAAGACTCCAGGACAGTTTCTCCCAGTCTACTGTATGTGTGCAGCGAAGCTACTGGCATCGTACTGGGAGAGTTGCATCATGATGCAGCATTGGTCTTCTTTATGTTTTGCTTCCATTGACGGAAACATTTCTTTTTCTGGTCATTTTCACAGCAATTTGCTTTTCTATTTGTAAACCACTTGATACTAACCTATGAATATCCAAGCACCCAACCCAGGGGATGAACCCAAGTATTTTCCATATTTAGACACAACCTGGTTACAGCTGGTCACAAAAACACACAGTGTGCCGCCATTATTTTAGTTTACTTATAGTGATGCACGATAAGAAAAATTTAGAAACCAATGACCGATAATTTTCTGCTTCTCATGGTCAATATGGATAACCATTAAGTTAATATTTTAAAATTTTTAATAATCTTCATATAAGCTGCAGTTTGTGCTCTGATTGCAGCATAAAATTTAAGGTGATGTTTAAATAGTTGTGCCTGATTTATAGCAACAAACAAAAGGTTTGGGCTATTTAAATGTTTTCTTTTTTTCCCCAAGTAATCGCACAAAAATATTGTCATATTGTTCCGATGCCCCACGGATTAAAGGGGAAAAAAACAGCTTTCCATAGGTTGGTTAATTGGTTCATTTTGTTGACAACTGTTTTATTTACAATGTAATATTTCTGTATTTCCTCATCCCAGGAAGCCTTTTAAGATCTTGCCAAGGACAACAAATAAAATCTAGCCTTTTGGCTAAATCTGGCATAGAATTTCTTTGTTTTTTTACATGCTCTGGCCCTCATAGATAAACAAATAAAATGAGAAAAAAATATTGGCCAATATCGGGTCAATATTGGACTGATATCGATATTCAGTTCCAAAGACCCACAACAGAACTTTTAGCAGTTTTCTCAGCGATGGGCCCTCTATCGACGGCTAAACTAGCATCCATCATACTTGTACTGTGATTCACTCCAGCCAGTAAAAGACAGTCTTATCTTGACTCTTGTTCTGTCCCTTCCTCTCTTTCGTATCCTCCTCCTCTGGTCATGTTTCCTTGTGTTTCTTTGCTGGGTCTGCCATGGTGCATGCTCAAAACACCCGCTATGGTCATATCTGGTTCATATCGGTTTGCTAGTACATGACGCAATGCGCAACCAATAGTTGGCTGCAACATCACGGCCGCGTCCCGGATGGAAAAGCTACATAGTGAAGTTTCTGACCCACTGGGAAGTGACGGCTGTAGAAATGCACATAATGAATGTTGGCGTGCCATCAAAACGAGTCAGAAACGCAGATTTTTAAAGGATAAAAAGTTACTTTGTGGGTAATTAAAGCCAATATCGGGCCGATTGTGCATCACTAGTTATGTTTATGGAAAAACCAAAGATAATGCAGTCTGGTCTATGAAACTATCTTTACACCAACAAGGGGATTCCCAAAAGCTATGAGTACCTGCACCTCATCAGGTTCGATGGAGGGACAGATCCATCCATGAAAAGAACCAAGAGTAACTCTTGTTGACTAAAGCAAAGTTTGCTTTTTGGATCTGGATCAGAGTTCATTTGAGCCTTCACACCTCCCCGAACCAACCAGACCTTCCGAGTGAACGAAGCCTCTCAGATGTTGAGGTACGTCCACTCTAGCTTTTCCTGCTGAGGATTCCGGTCAGACTTCACGCTCAACCATCATGTCTGTTCAGGCACATTTATGTCTGATGCAGAAGATGGAGACGCTGATAGATGGACAGTGTCATCTGCACGAAATTTTGTCTGTTTTCAGAGGTTTTGCACATCTGTCACTTGATGCAGAAAACAGAGAAACAGCTCTGCGGTTTCCAGTATCAGTGTTGTCATCAGCTGATAAACAGCCTGTTTCGTGATTAAAGTGGAAATCGTTCTGGTTCTTATTATTAGGCTACTTTCATGTTGTTTTTCGTTGTTTTGACCTCGGCTTCTTCAAACACGCTGTTTGCTTTGTTTTTCCTTATACCCAAAGGATAGTCTACCCCATTTCCTTCTACTTCTTCATCGGCTTTATTGCGGTCGATAAATGTCACTTCCATTAGGTGTGCTGGATGTCTATGCTGGATAGTCCAATAGCCTGTTTTCGAGTGACCCGAGACCAGAGTCATGTGGACCAGAGTCCGGTTCTTTGATGCGCACCAGAGTACAGTTGATGTTCAGACCAGAACAAAGTGGACTCTTCATGGAATCGGACCACGGTCTGTTTAAAGCAGACCAAACAACCAGAGTGTTGCACCCCAAGTTAATTTGCCTCCTGCGTTGCACCACCTGCGATGTGACTATTGCGCACATCTACATTGCGATCAAGATGCTCAAACAATATATTATGCAGCCCTACCTCTAACGAAAAAAACCTTACCAGTGTTGAAGTTACGGTTTCTGTTTCAGTCTTGTTGGTTGAGGTAAAGCACATCACAACTAATGGAGAAGTCAAGGAACTGATGCCAAAGTTCTGGCCTCAGATATGGCTGAAAGGCCTTCAGATGTTGTATCGCACGGTACATTCACAGGTAAGAGTAAATAAAACAGGCAAAGTTAGAACTTTGAAAAGGAAAAGATGAGATAGATGTGAAGGAGATGATGAGAGGGTGGAAGAGCTTAGGAGGATCTGTGGGGACAGCAGGCTGATGAGTGGGCGACGGAGGCAGACGAACCTCAGACAGGACAGAGAGGGAAACGGTGATCAAAGAAAAAGCTGCACAGTTTGACCCTTCTGAGCATGTGTGATCATGCATGTGTGAGGGGAAACAATGCCGTGGGACGCTGTTTAATCGAGTGTGTGTGAACACAAGTGTCTTTATGGTGCATTTTCCCACTCCGTCCTCCCAGCCTGGACCTCACCTGCTCACCATTAGTCCTACAGGGGCTCGGCCATCCGCTCAAACGTGTGCAGCAGGTTTTGGACGGGTGGGTTTCAGGACATGGTCAGCGCTCACAGCTGCTGTGCACCAAGAAACTTCTCCATGCGAGCAGAGCTCAGTTAATCCTCCTCCCCTGCTTCCAATCTGTATTAGAAGTATTTCCTTGTGCAGGTAATTACACACACAGCACTCAGAGGGTTTTTTTTAGCCTCTCTTTTCGAGTGGAGGTTAACAACTTGTGGGTCCTTTGTGTTAAAGCCTTTTAAACACTTTCAGGAGCTGAAAGGTCAGCCCCATGCTGCCACCGTGGAGCACTGTGGCTGCCTAAGCTCAGTGACATTTCCTCAGCACTAAAACCTAATGGATAAATACCAGATCTGCCTTTAAACACCAAACACTTTCTGAAAGATCTGCCAGAGACAGGAGGAGGAGAGTGACGGTGAGAGCCCAGAGGACAGCAGAGTACCTGCTTGATTATAGAGTCCATGATGTGAAATAAGTCCTCACTCCTCTTACTCTCACTATCCTCTTCATCAGGACCATTGTCTAGAACCGCGTTGACATGATAGCATCACACAGTTGCTGCAGATTTGTTGGTTGCACATCAGTGATGAGAATCTCCCACTCATTATCCTGCTGGAATCAGCCATCAGAAGATGCTCCACTGTGGTGTAGGTGGATGGAGACATTGGGGGTGGGGGTTAAACCATGACATGTTGGTACTAAGGGGAACCAAAATGGGCCAAGAAAATCTTCACCACACCATTACACCAGCAGCAGCCTGAAGCCTTGATCCAAGGCAGGATGGATCCATGCTTTCATGATGTTTACACCCGATTCTGAGCTGAGCATCTGAATGTGGAGCTGAAATGGAGACTCATCAGACCAGCAACGTTTCTCCATCTTCTTTTGTCCAGTTTTGGTGAGTGTGTATGAATTATAGCCTCAGTTTTCTGTTCTTAGCTGAAGAGAGTGGCACCCGGTGTGGTCTTCTGCTGCATTCTGGTCCAGACAACTGCTGCTCACTAGATGTTTTCCCTTCTTCAGACCATCTCTGGAAACCCTAGAGGTGGTTGTGTGTGGAAATCCCAGTACTCAGACCAGCAACCATTAAATCCCTTTTCTTCCTCATTCTGATGTTCAGTTTGAACTTCAGCAAGTTGTCTTCACCACGTCTACATGACAAGATGCTGCCATGTGATTGGTCGTCTTCACTGCACCTACGTGACTAGATGCTGCTGTGTAATTTGAAATTTATTTGTTGGATAGCCCCTTGAGATGAGACACCTAGTTTTCGAGGGGGTCCAAAAAATGTGATTGGCTGTCTTCAGCGCGTCTCGTGTGCTGCATGTGATTGGTTGTCTTCACTGTGCTTACATGACTAGATGCTGCCATGTGATTGGTCTTTTTCATGTCTACATGATAAGATGCTGCATCAGATTACATCTTTTGCTAACTGCACTATAAATGCTCCATATCCATTGTGAAAAATCTGATTTTGAAATGTAACTAGTTACCAACGCTGTCAGATAAATGGAGTTCAGTAAAGAATATTTAGCGTATTTAACTGATATAAGTTCTATAATTGAAACCTTTATTTTTCAACAAAAGTAACCAGAAACCATCATTTAGAGTTTGGGTTGAAGATGTTTAAATGAAATATTTCTGTGAAAGTAACAAAAGACAGATCCCAGAACAGTTTCAGAACATCTCCAGAGGACTAAAACCCATGCTTTCCCGTGATGCTCCAGGTTTCCAAGACCAGTGGGAGTCATCTTACTGCCCGTTACAGTACTGCTGTGCAGCACTCAGATCAAATTCAATGACCCTTTAACCTCCCTCTATCTCTATCCCTCCTTCTGTCTCTCCACTCCCTCCCCTGCTCCATCCTTCCTCGTCCCCTGAGGTCACCGGTCCATCACTCCCCCCTCACCTCCCCCGCCTGCGGTGCTGCTGTGGTAACACAACACTGACCAGTGTCCGTTCCTATGGCAACTGTTCCCCTGAGAAATCCCCAGCATCATCAGCAACCGCAGGGCGACTCCTGAACATACACGCATGCAGCATTTTAGAAGGCTGTTTCTAGTAAAAGAAGGTGGAGATTCACCTTTCTTCCCATCAGCAGGTCTAACTATAGCCAGATGAGGGGCACCAGGGAGTATGCAGTGCAACAGGGAGACAGACGGGGAGGCAGAAAGAGACAGTCTGAGTGTCACATTGATTGCCATTTTCCCAGTCCAGAAACAATTGACCAATGGTTGGATTATCTTCCTGTTTAAGCAAGCTACCCTGTGTATGAAAAACACTCGTAAAGGCCAGAAAGGACACATGGAACCATCTATTTAGACCTCTATATGTCGCCGTCAGGCCTATTTATGCTCAATGCCCAGGGCCACATGCAGCTCTCCAGCCTTTCTGCACCGACTCTGAAGGAAATGAGTGTAAAGATACAGATACATTTACCTCATTTACAATTTTATTTGTCCCTAGAAATTAGTTACCAACAAAAAATGCAGCATCAACAGACATTTCCAGAACAAACGTGCAGAATCTGGTGAGAAGTACTTGTGGCAGGGCGAAGGAGGGCCTGCGCAGGATTCGATCCCCAGACTCCCGGGTTAGTCAAGCACGTTAACCGTCTACCAAAGGGATACCCCTTTGGCCAAGTAGCCAGGGCGCATGATCACTCGGAGGCATAGTGACAGGACCGTCAACTGTCACGTACTGAGGCAAAGATGAGTGACAAAGTGCAATTTCAGGTTTCTGAGGAAAGCTGAGAAGTGTACTCAACAGAAGTGGTAGCCCCCAAACTCACTACTGAAAACTCAGTTCTGAAACTGATGTCAAAACTCTGAGCTGAACTCTGACCTCTAGTGGATGTATCAGCTAAGAATCATGCTAACATAGGAGACACATGAAAGTACGAAACCAAACGTAGCTAATTACGTACGTGAAGGGAGCAAAAATGGGCCTTTAGAGGAGTAGGTCTTATAGCTCCAACAAATCAGCAAGAGATTCATGAGATCCCTGATGTGTAAATGCAAAGGAATGGTTGGATTATGTTCCTGTTTCAGGTAGCTATCCCGTCACATCTACACCTCTGCCACCATCCACTCTGACCATCTGCCTGGAGGAGATAGAGGCGTGGATGAAGCTAACTTTCTCCAACTAAACTGCTCCAAGACTGAAGCCATCCTAGTTGGCACTCCACACCAGGTCCGTTCATCCCCCATCACGAGTGTTTCCTTCTCCGGCCAAAACACACCCCTCTCCACAACAGTCACCAACCTAGGTGTAAAAATGGACTCCAACCTTTCTTTTGAAACGCACATCAACCACCTCTGCAAGACATCCTTCTTCCACCTCAAAAATATCGCCAAACTCCGTCCCTCCCTCAGTCTTCCGGATGCAGAGAGGCTTGTCCACGCCTTTGTCTCCTCCAGGCTGGACTATTGTAATGCACTCCTCATCGGGATCCCTGACCAAAGCCTAAAAGGCTTCAGTACATTCAGAACAGTGCGGCCAGGATCCTGATGAGGGTGCGCAAGTTTGACCACATAACTCCCATCCTTAAATCACTCCACTGGTTCCGATCCCACTCAGGGTTGAGTATAAGGTGTCCCTCCTCACCCATCAATGTATTCATGGCAACGCCCCTCCCTACCTCAAAGAACTCCTCACCCAACAGACCCCCTCACGATCCCTCCGCTCCGCTGGCACTTACCACCTGAAACCTAACAGGACCAAGCTCTGCACCATGGGGGATCGAGCGTTTTGTTCGGCTGCCCCAAGACTATGGAATGCCCTCCCAGGCCATCTGCGGGCTCCACAGACCGTGGAGGCTTTTAAACGCAATTTGAAAACTCATCTTTTTAAAAAGGCATTTGCCTGATTGTTTTGTTTGTTTTTATCTGCCTGTTTTTTTTTTTTTGTTTGTTTTTTGTTTTTTATCATGTTTTTACCTTGTAGCACTTTGAGATTTTTTTAAATGTAAAGTGCATTATAAATACAATTTATTATTATTATTATTATTATTGATAATGACACCTGTGAGACGTTACAGGGCAAATATCAATAACAGTAACATTTGCTGGACATGTCATTCAGCCCCTGAAGACTGGATTCATATATTCCTTGCCTGTCCTAATTTGGTAAATTATTGGAAAAGTATTATGGAAAAACTATATAACTGTTTAAAAGTTGAAATCCCCCCCCCCCCCCTTAGTTATGCCTTGGCATGCACCGGTATGAAATTATGACAGTATGATAATCTTGAGCTAAAATATCACGGTTTCGTGGTATACCATGATATCATGACTACGCTCTTAAATATTGTTTTCAAGTGTCTGGGTGAATAAAAACAACATGCTTTGGTTGAGCTATGCCCTTTAGTGGAACGTCTGTACTTCTTCCTTTGATGTTTAATGGTGTTGGCATTGGCAAGCGACGTGAATTTACCGCCACCAACTGTGAGTGTGTCAGGACAGGCAGCGTACACCTGACTTGCAGGTGTACGCAGGTGACTCTCCCTGTATTTTATAATAATGGATTAGATTTATATAGCGCTTTTCAAGGCACTCAAAGGCACTCTTTTACTCCCCATTCATACTTGGCGATGGGAAACTACGTATGTAGCCACAGCTGCCCTGGGGCAGACTGACAGTAGCGTGGCAGCCATTTCGCGCCTACGGCCCCTCCGACCACCACCGGAACCATTCACACACATTCATACACCAGGAGTGCCCCCACTGTAGGCAAGGAGGGTTAGTGTCTTTCCCAAGGACACAACAACTCGTGGCTGGGGGATCGGGATTCGAACCGCCGATCCTTCGATCATTGGCCGACCTGCTCTACCGACAGAATGAAGTTCATATCGCCGTCAAGGTATGAAGGAAAACGTGTTGGTTTTCGTACCACTATGTTTTTATACCGTGTTATACCTTGAAACCGGATCCCTAGTCTATCCCTAGTTATACCTCCTAAACATCTTGAATTCTAATATTGGCATATCAGGAAAAATGACCCTACTTCCTCAGAGTGGTTCGCTGCTCTTTCAGAATCAGTGTCATATGAACGTCTGATTTTCAAAATAAATGGACAAGGTCATCTACCAAGAAATCTGGGACCCCTTTATAAAGGAACCTTGACCTTCATTGGAGCTCAAATGTGCGCCTTTGCCTTTGTTTTTTGTTTTTGTTTTGTCTTACTAGAACAGGCTGAAATGGGGTTGTTGGGGGCTAAATAAGCACAAAATGTTTCCTTCAGAGATGCTTTATTTAAAAAAAAGGATATAGTGTGCCAATTGGGAAATTCGTTCTTTGCATTTAACCCATCTCAGGCTGAATCTGAGAGCAGTGGGCTGCTAAGCAGCCAGGGAGCAGTTGGTGGGGATTAAGGACCTTGCTCAAGGGTCCACAGTGGTTCACCTGAGTGCCGTGTCAGGGACTCGAACCCAGGTCCGCCGCGCCAAAGCCCGAGATATTACCACTAGGCTACCCACTCTCGCTACCTACTTGATAGGGTAGATAATAGGAATATCTGCATTAAGGTCCATTTTGTTAATGCTGTAATGCAACATTAAACAGGGAGAGAGTGCAAGTCAGGTGAACGCTGCCGTTCCCGATGCACACTTCCAGTTGGTGGTGGTAAATTCATGTCGCTTGCCAATGCCAAAACCACTAAACATCAAAGGAAGAAGTGCAGATGTTCCAATAAAGGGCATAGCTCAACCAAAATAAGTTGTTTTTATTTACCCAGACACTTAAAAATAATATTTAAGAGTATAGTCATGATACCATGGTATATAGTGGAACCGTGATATTTTAGCTCAAGATTATCATACTGTCAGAATTTCATTCTGGCACATGCCTTCTGTGGGCACCAGTTTCCACAACACCAGCATCAAACCAACACCTACCCGGGTTTCTGTTTCATGGTACTTACGGGAGCTGACTGTGTCCACATACTGGGGCAAGTAGGGAGCCCACATGTCAATCGTATCCTTGCGTCCTGATTGGCCGACCCTTCTGAGCTCAGCCAGCAGAAGAGCCTGCGCTGCTTCACGGACCTAAAACCACATAAAACAAAGTCAGGGCAGAGAATTATTTCAGATGAGGAGCATCACTGGGGCCTTCATGTCTGCAGAAAGTACACAGACATGTTTTCCCTGGAAGGAATGTTTGGTCCTTTTGGACCCGTGCATACCTCCAGACAGCGGTCCTGCCACCTCCTCGCCAACATCTCTAGCAGAGGAGGTCTGAACTTGTCCAGTCCGAGGAGATCAGGTAGCATCACGCAGTGCATGGCGGCCAATTGGCTCCATCCTGCGCACACACACACATATACACACCCACGGTCAGATAACGCTACCGAAAAACACGACTTATTCATGCCCAAATCTCACTGCTGTCACATGAAAACATCACAACACGCACAAGATACCGCTGCAAACAAAACACCGGTGTCCTGTTCTGATGTGACAGCAGTGACTTCCTCGCATCATTCACACAGACATGGCTCTGGAACCCGTCCTCATACATCACTGGCAACAGTTAACGGACGGGATTATGATCAACACGCTGGTTCGTCAGTAATCCTCCGAACCAGACTGATGGTGTTCAACAAGGAAACAGATACACAGCACTGCCAGGTGGATCGGCTACAGCCTCACCTCGGCATGATGAATTAAGTGTGTACCATTTAATTCAGAAGCACAGCACTGTGCTTTTACTGAAAACAGTGGAAAACATTAGAAACGGTGGATTCTCAGGATACACAAACATACAGCCTCTTTCTAGCCAAATTATCTTGAGTTACTGCTGACAAAGCTAGCATTTAAAGTCTGTTGATGTCGCTTTAAATGGGTTTAAATCCAGCTGTCGGTGTAAGCCACAATACTGACAGATATTCAGATTTTAAACCAAACACCAAGAAAATCACACAAGCTTTTATACGTGTGGGACAAAAATGGACTTCAATGTTTTTTCTGCAGATACTCAACATATACCAAGCACCTCATTCACATATATTGGCTCAATATATGGCTTCCATAGAAGATGCATGTATGCATGATGGACACTGGATGGCTAGTAGGCCAGAAAGAAATTTTATTCACAAATTTCTTTGCCATGGACTCTGTAAACTTACCTCCAGCAGCGAGACATAAGGAGAAAACAATCCTGGAATAAACCTATGCAGAGGTTGACGGATGTATTACATTTAAAAACAAAAAGATGATTATTGTGGACATCTTACCACTCGGTCTCCAAAAAGTTGGGACACTGTGATTCTAAAAACAGAATGTGAGGATTTATTATCAAATACTCCCCAAAAACAACATTTCAGCTGTAAATCTGAGAATTTTGATGGTAAAAAGGATTTGAAAACCTGCATGGCTTATAAGAAAATTTAAGGAAGTTGTCCCAAGTCCTTGAATCATTAAGTTACATTGTTAAGATGATAACCCATTGTACAAAACAGTGTCACAACGTCTTTGGAAACGGGTTTAATTTCTAAAACAGCCAGTTGGTAAACATCTGAGCAAATAATAATCAGTCAACCTCAGATTTAAGCATCTACAAGAAGACTGTCCTGCAGAAACCTGGAAATGCTGAAAACATGAATGGAGCTAATCTACTACAACAGACTTCTCAGTCATCACATGTTAAACTTTTCAAATGGCTCAACATAATTATATATTGGTAAAATAGATTATTGTATTTGCCCTCAACAGCTGATGTTACTAAAAGAAATAAAGTATTTATCACACAAATTTCACCTAATAAAGAATAACGCTGTCGCTGTCTAGCTTTTATTTTACTAAGCTAATAGTTGTGTCGTAGTGGTTGTTATGTGGCATTTATATGGTAGTTATGCGGTACTTGTCTATTAGATCGGTGTTTCTCTGATTATGCCCTGCATAACCTCTAGGCAACCCTGCTTTCACACACCTGGATCAAATGAATGGCTCGTTAACACACTGCAAAGAACTTGATGAGGAAGTTCATTCATCTGAATCTGTAGGAACACATTGCAGCTATGCAGGGCAGCGGGTCCTGAGGACCGGAATTCAGAAACACTGGATTAGATAACTGGTAGTTTTCCAGTAGTTGAGTTGTAATTATGGAGTAGTCATGTGGTATTTGTGTCCTAGTTGTGTGGAATTAACGTGGTACTTATGTTGTAGTCATGCAGTATTTATGTGGTACTTGTGCAGTACTTATGTTGGAGTCATGCAGTATTTACATGGTAGTTGTGCAGTACTTATGTTGTAGTCATGCAGTATTTATGTGGTAGTTGTGCAGTACTCATGTGGTAGTCATGCAGTACGAATGCAGAAGTTGTGTTGGAATTATGCAGCAGACATGTGGCACTTGATTTGTAGTCATGTGGTTGTAATGTATGTTGTAGTCATGCAGTAGTTGTGTAGTACTTATGTAGCAGTTGTGCAGCACTTATGTGGCAGTGGTGTAGTATTTATGTGGTAGTTGTGCGGTACTTATGTGGCAGTTGTGTAGTACTTATGCTGTAGTTGTGTGGTACTTATGCTGTATTTGTGTAGTACTTTAAGTAGTTGTGCAGTACTTATGTGGTAGTTGTGTAGTACTTATGCAGTAGCTGTGTGGCACTTATGTGGTATTTGTGTGGTACTTATGTGGTAGTTGTGTAGTACTTATGTGGTGGTTGTGCAGTACTTATGTGGTGGTTGTGCAGTACTTATGTGGTAGTTGTGTAGTACTTATGCAGTAGCTGTGTGGTACTTATGTGGTATTTGTGTGGTACTTATGTGGTAGTTGTGTAGTACTTATGTGGCAGTTGTGCAGCACTTATGTGGCAGTTGTGTAGTACTTATGCGGTAGCTGTGTGGTACTTATGTGGTAGTTGTGTGGTACTTATGTGGTAGTTGTGTAGTACCTATGTGGCAGTTGTGCAGCACTTATGTGGCAGTTGTGTGGTACTTATGTGGTAGTTGTGTAGTATTTATGTGGTAGTTGTGCGGTACTTATGTGGCAGTTGTATGGTACTTATGCGGTAGTTGTGTGGTACTTATGCGGTATTTGTGTGGTACTTATGTGGTAGTTGTGTAGTACTTTAAGTAGTTGGGCAGTTCTTATGTGGTAGTTGTGTAGTACTTATGCAGTAGCTGTGTGATACTTATGTGGTATTTGTGTGGTACTTATGTGGTAGTTGTGTAGTACTTATAGTAGTTGTGCAATACTTATGTGGTGGTTGTGCAGTACTTATGTGGTGGTTGTGCAGTACTTATGTGGTAGTTGTGTAGTACTTATGTGGTAGTTGTGTAGTACTTATGCAGTAGTTGTGTAGTACTTATGCAGTAGTTGTGTAGTACTTATGCAGTAGCTGTGTGGTACTTATGTGGTAGTTGTGTGGTACTTATGTGGTAGTTGTGTGGTACTTTTGCAGTAGTTGCGTAGTACTTACAGTAGCTGTGCGGTACTTATGTGGTAGTTGTGTAGTACTTATGCGGTAGTTGTGTGGTACTTATCCTGTATTTGTGTGGTACTTATGCGGTAGTTGTGTAGTACTTATACGGTAGTTGTGTAGTACTTATACTAGTTGTGCAGTACTTATGTGGTAGTTGTGTGGTACTTATGCAGTAGTTTTGTAGTACTTATAGTAGCTGTGCTGTACTTATGTGGTAGTTGTGTAGTACTTATGCGGTAGTTGTGTGGTACTTATGTGGTAGTTGTTTAGTACTTAGAGCAGCTGTGCAGTACTTATGTGGTAGTTGTGTAGTACTTATGCAGTAGTTGTGTAGTACTTATGCGGTTGTTGTCTTGAGAAGATTCCATGAAGTGCAGTAAAAATGATCATCTCTGTGTATTTGTTCGAATGTCCAAAAAAGGCAGAAATCCTGTTTGTATTCATGAATAAATAGATTAAATGTTAATAAATCATGGTGACGACAGTGCAACTATTGAACAAGCAGCTGAGCTTCTTTGTTCTTGTTTTATACTATTTAACCTTTACTTGAGTTGGTCTTAACAGTTGAACCTCTACAATTAAGATCAAATAGAGAAAACAAGAATATTAGTGATGACAACAGATAGAAAAAAAGGATCAAATTAAATCAAATAAAAATAAAACAAGGCAGATGAAGCAAATTAAAATCCAACAAATGACAATTTTAATTAAAAAAAAAAGACTAAACAAGTTGGGAATAGAGGACAAGAAGAGAAATTGTAAACATTTAATATTAATCTAGTTTTTGAGAAAGCGGCTTGATTCTTTTTTATCAATTATTAAAATATCCATTTATTTGCAATTCAGTTTGTTTTCTGCAGGACAGCGTTTCTTTATCTGTTCACTGTGGTAAAAGTCTAACACTACAGAGGATGTAAATTCAGCTGTAAAGGTAAGGAATGAGTCTCTGTGCATGCTTGCTGTTTCACATTATAAAACAGCTCGGTTTTAGTCTGTTAACTGGAAACTAAAGGTCATTAGCTGTAAAAAGGCACTTCATTCCCCAAAGATACCACAAAGTGTTTGAATAATTTAAGAGCACATTCATTGTATATACGGATGGGGCGGCAAGCCTCATTGGCTAAAGCCAACCTCCTATTAAAAAAAATAAAACAGATAAAATAAAGCAGTTGATAATAGATGAAAAAGAGATACAATGGTTACAATGATTAAATCCAAGTTCATTTACAGTTATTGGTGATTAGCGTTTCATTAAAGGTAAAATATGTGTAGGGTCTCAGATTCGTAGAGGGATGGGATGCAGGATAAAACCAGGAAGTTCCAGTTCCCAGAGATTGTCCCTCTGTGAGGGCTTTCATTGTCTCATCACTGCAGAGACATTGTCCTGAACCAAGGCCCACACCACCGCCTGGTATCGAACATGACGGAAATAGCAAGCATGCAAACAGCACAGAGACACTAAACGTCAGGACTGATGGACACTGGGACAGACAGTAGACAGGAAAAACAGGTAGGACTGCACAATACTTCCACATGTAAACAAGGACATCAGGACTGGTGTCAGTGCACTCTTAGCCTCATCAGTAAAGTCTACACGTTGGCAGATGACAGAAGTCATTCAGGGAACTTGGCCAGGGCCCACAGTGAGAAATCTGAACCAAATATGACACAAATCTGCGCTTGCAAGGTTGATTTTTAGCTTTTCTTGAAAATAGCCGAAGCACAAGCTGAAGGACTGCTTTCACTTCATCTCCCGGAGTCATTTCACACAAGTGTTTTCCTTCTGTTCAAGCCAATATGTGCAGCTGACTGGATTAAGAGTGGACTGAAGTCGGCTTTGACAGACAGACAGAAACACATCACTGGAGACAAAAACAAGGACACTGCAAAGACCTGGAGCTAGACACCTGAGATGAAAAGCAAAGACGGGCTGCAGGGAGGACAGGACTGATGCAAGAGAGGAGAAATGAGATGCAAGGAGGAGAGAAGAGGCAAAGGGATGGCTAGCTGCAGCAACCGACAGAAAGAACAGCTAGAAATAAAATAACCAGTAAAGACTGAAAGAAAGATGGAGGGAGAGAAGTAAAGATCTAGAAAGCAGGAACTCTCTAATGGTGCGTTCATACCGAACGTGTCATCGGGGTCAGGGCGTCTGGTTTACATGCAAAGTCTATGTGAACGCGTGTCGCATTTTGAGTGTTATAACGCGCATCCATGGCAGCCGACGCCAAAGTTGGAGATTCTGAACTTTTGCAGTTAGATGCATGGCGTCACCCAACCAGAGCGACTCAGTGTTGTTACGCAGAGATACATTTTCTGACGGGACGGGAAATATCAAGCAAAACCCGGGAATCTCTTCACTTTACGAAGACAATAGGCTTTATGCCAAGGGGCAAACTCCGCCTCAGAACAGTGAAGCTCGCTTCCTTGTTGCAAATAGTGTAATCCTTCCTTCATCCACTAGGGGCTGGCTCCAAGAGCGAGCAAATCCCCATAGACTCCCATGTTAAAAACGCCAACTTCACAGCAGAAATAAACATGTTTACAGCCTGGTTCAAAAAATCATTTTAGGTTTATTAGGTCAAGTTTACCTTCATGTCAACTGTGAGGGGGGTGAATTTTTTTATAACTCATTCGTTTAGATGTTATTTATTCTTCAAATTACACATAATTAAGGGCGTGTCCTTATGATTGACATGCGGCAGACCGGAAGCTCCGCCTGCCGACCGGAGGCTCCTAGTTAGCTCCTTCTTTGCTCTTAATAAGGTCTCAGTTTGTTACAGAGTCGCACAACGGCGGTGTTTAGTCAGCGAATTGCAAGTCTAAGCATGTCTTACCTTAACCATGCCGCTTAGGGGGCTTATCTTTGTTAGCTCCTCTTAGTTTCGTGTTAGCTCAGTTAGCGTTTAGCCCACAGTACGTCAGCTGTCAATCATTTGCCCCGCGGCCGCGCTGTGCCGATTTTAGTATTTTCCTGGAGTGACGACGTACGTGACACGGCAAGATGGCGACGGTAAGACACGCCCAACTGGCTTCACATTTCTCTATTCAGAAGAGACCGGAAGCTACGTCCAGTAATTATATACAGTCTATGCTTTATGCATAACGCCACTACTCCTAACTTAAGCCAGCTCCTTTGTCTCCTGCTTTTTATTGAACGTTTTTTATTAATCCAGGTGTGTCTGGCCTCAGTAAACACTAAGACAATGGCCAGACGCACCTGGATTAATCAGCTTGTCCAGTAATGAAAGACAGGAGACAAAGGAGCTGGCTTCAGTTAAGGAAGTAGTGGAGTTGTGAATATAGTCCATTGAGGATAAACTGCATCTGGTCCTGGGTTTCCAAACAGGGGTTTGATTCCAGCAAGTCGTCAAACTGGGCACGGATCAGTTGAAAGTGGGGCTGGGTGATAAACCAAAAATTTACCAACACTGAAATTTACAACGATAACCGACGTCATTTTGCCCATGTTGGTATATTCGGTGTGCCGCCCCTTTGGGAAAGCCAGCAGCGATACTGCCGCAACAGGACTTTTTTATTCTCTTTACCCTGTTTCCACCAGCGGGTCTGGGTCGGGTTGGGTCGGGCCAGGCCGGATTGGGTGGGTTTTGGTACAGATGTGTTGATTTCACGTTTCGTCCCCACAGCAAACTGTCCCCTTACCCTGGAGACGGAGAATTAATCGGATAGCGCTGCAACGTGATTGTGTGACATCATCGCCATGCAACACGAAACCAAAGCACCGCACCACACATGACAGAAACAAAGGAGTTGCCCCTGCTTTGTTTTTACGCCAGGTCACGAGAGAAGTGATGGATTTTTCAACAAATCAACAGATTGCTGTGTATAAGCTCCACCTCTTTGGTCCAGATCAGTTAGATCAGTACCCCTACCGAAAGGTACCAAAAAAGTAGGCCGGGTTGGGTATAAGGGTACCCGTCACAGTTTTTTTTAATCTGTGGAGACGCAAAAAAGCGTGGACCGATCCAGCCCGACCCAGACCCGCTGGTGGAAACAGGGCTTTAGACTTGCCATAGTTTCTTGTAGCAACATTCCTGCACTGCAGCTGGGTGTTTTTCCATCATCTTTCGTACGTTTTCTGTACATAATCTTGAAGAACATAAGTCTGTATGTGATCAATGATGTTTATTTGATGTCAGTTTTAAGTGATAAACATTTGAAGGAATGTTGTTTGTGTTAAACATTTTGAAAATGGTAGAGATACGAATTGCGTTAGCCTGTCTATGGGTTTTTCAACGTTAAGTTAGCCTTTACGGTAATAGTCATGTGTGTGCAATTAATGGGGAAACCCATCACTGCGTTTTTATGGACACAAAGTAATATTTGCTCATATGTAGATACAAGCCTAACTCATTTAAGTTCATTACTATGTACATTTGTGTGTTTGTATTTCAGTTTCACAGTACTTCTCATAAACGTCCAAAACGTATTGCCTCCTGGGTGTTTATTGAGGAACCTGTTAGCTATCTGCCAAACTAGAAGTCACATTAAGTTCTAGTATGGGCAGAATATCTGTGTTTTAACAAAATGAAAAGTGTTTTTGTCTGTTTTGGTTGTTTATACGTCGGCTGTGCTCCCTTGAAGACACTGAGCTACATTTACAGTCTGTAGTAACGTGAATCCACCCCATCCAGTCTGTAACGAGTTATCCTCCATTTATCGTTACCGAGGTGAACTTCTCAATATATTGTGCCATATCGCCGTAGTTGAAAGTAGCGCTGAAAGCACCCGTTATTGCCACACAGCTCCTGGAGTAAATGGTGTAACTCTCCAAACTCAGATGCCTCTCAACAATCTGATGAATCCAGATACGACACAGAGACGCCCGACGCCATCAGTTTCTAGCCTTGTTGAGCAAATAAAACCAATTAGCTTGATCAATTTTATCCGCCATCATAAAAAGATGCAGGCAAAGGAAAAGAACCACATCCAACACTTTGCTCTGATGCGCATCTCTGGAGTCTAGAGTGCTTTGATCTCTGTATATGAAGCGTCTGATTTAATGTAAACCAGCACACAACTTTGGGCGTCAAGCGCATTTTTGATGCCGAAAACGCGTTCGGTGAATGCACCATAAAGTAACTCACTGAAAAAATCTAAATAATAATGAAATAAAAATGGCTGCCAGACTTTTCGTAAGTGGTACCCGTCAGATCAGTGTGTACCTTCGTTGACTGAGGGGATGTTATGAGAAGCAGGGCCGGGGCTGGGGGATCCAGGGGCCCCCTGAGAAAGGCCCCCAGAAGCCCCCAGAGCCCCAGCAGTGGCAGCCGTGCTGGTGCTGGCAGCTACAGCAGCTTGTAAAGGAAGAGAAGGAGAAAATAGTCGAGAAGAAGAGAACAAGTTAGAGAGATATCATCTTTGTACAACAGCAAAGTGAACGAGGAGACAAGCAGTCAGAGAAGACGTTAGTGGACAGAATCTAGACCTGGTAAATTAAGGCCTTCACTCTCCACAGAATCCTGTTTGGTTTGTACAGAATATGGTTTTCCTGAGGAATGGTTGCATAACATAATGTCTGGTGAGTCAGGTGAGGATCACATGATGCCAGTGAATGGGGGGAGGGGCTTAACGACAGGCCGAATGAATTAACGTCACTCGGCTCAATGCTGGGCTGCTGCCCATCTTTGTGGAAAGATTCCAAGAAAGTCCAAATGATCCAAAAAGATGGCAGCAAATGGCTGAATGGCAGGGACAGGCAATTTAGGTAAACTAGTCAACTAGTCAGGTCATTAATCATGTCACCATGACATCATCAATAGTGAAATGAAGAAATACTGTCTCCAAAAGGAAATTGTTAACAGTGTGCGATGCATTGCCTGGCCAAAAAAAAGTTGCCACCAAAAAAAAGGTCATACACTAATAATTCGTTTGACCGCCTTTAGCTTTGATTACAGCAGCATTCGCTGTGGCATTGTTTCGATAAACTTCTGCAATGTCACAAGATTCATTTCCATCCGGTGTTGTGTTAATTTTTCATCAAGTTCTTGCATTGATGATGGCAGAATCTGACCGCTGCACACAGCCTTCTCTAGTAAATCCCAAAGATTCTCAATGGGCTAAATGCACCCATCACTCTGGAACAGGGTAAATCTGGACTCAATAGACCACATGACCTTCTTCCAGTGCTCGAGAGTCCAATCTTTATGCTCCCTAGCAAATTGAAGCCTTTTTTCTGGTTATTCTCACCGATTAGTGGTTTTCTTACGGCTACACAGCTGTTCAGTCCCAATCCCTTTAGTTCCCTTTGCATTGTTTGTGTGGAACTGCTCTTCCTTTCACAATTAAACATAACCTTGAGTTCTACTGTTGTTTTTCTTCGATTTGATCTCGCCAAACGTTTAAGTGATCACCGATCACGATCATTCAGGGTTTTTTTCCAGCCGCATTTCTTCCTGCAAGGTCCCCACTATTCTTCCAGTTTTTAATAATGCGTTGGACAGTTCTTAACCAAATTTTAGTAGTTTCTACATCTCCTTAGATATTTTCTCTGCTTGATGCTGCCAGTGATTTGACCCTTCTCAGACAGACTAACATCTTTTCCACGACCACAGGATGTGTCTTTCCACGTGGTTTAGGAAATTAGAAGCAACTGATTGCACCAGTTGGGGTTAAATAACTTGTTGCCAGCTGAAATATAATCCCCCAATCAGCAATTATCCAATAGGAGGCTCGTACCCATTTGCTTAGTTAAATCCAGGTGGCGACTTTTCTTTCGGCCAGGCAGTGTATTATTTGTATGATGTGTGTGTTCTATAAATCAATGTTTTCTACTTTGTTCTTTTTCCATCATTGTCTTCATTGTCCAGCAGGGACAGTTGTCCTCAATATTATTCCTACCCTCCAATTAACAAAAAGGCTAAATTCACAACAGTAATTCAAATAACTAAAGAAACTAATAAGAAATAAAAATTTACAAAATTATAAATTGAGAATTTAGTGAAATAAAATATTGCTTTTGAATTGTGGTTGAAAATAATAATAATAATAATAAAACTGTTCCAGACAGAGCACCTTCCCCATGAACAGTGGACCAAAATACCTGTCAACAGGTGTGGAAGTCTTTTTGAACATCACAGAAAACACCTGATTGCAGTGATTGCCTCAAAGATTGCAAAGATTGCCTCTGCGTTTGTTTTTAATATATTTTTTGAACCACAATTTAAAATCAATGTCATGATTATCATAGAGTTATCATTTATTATTATTTTTTGTCAATTTCAACTTATTTCACTGACAGCTGATTTTTTTTCCTTCTTAAATTAGAGGGTATGAATATTTTTTAGGACGACTGTAGATGAGAAAGTGGGTTCGGGAGACGCCTGAGTGAACCTGGTCTGGCTGTGGTGAAGTAAACACCGCACCCCTAGCAGCATCAAGCTGCAACAAACCAGCCATTTTCCTCGTCTCTTTAGTCTTTTTGCTCCTGAGGCTACATTTCTGTGATGGTTTAGCAACCGTGCTGCTCTGGTCTGTTGCCTCCACTATCAGTGAAAACTCCAACAGAAACAGCTGTTAAAGTTTCGAGGGCAGGGGGCTCAGGGTGAACCCTCTTCACTTCACCCAGCAGTGGTGAAGCAGACACGGGATACTAGTAGTCGGGACTGAATCTCAAGCTGGGTCAAGAAAAACATCATGTCTTAAACGTCAAATAAAGATGGATGTAGTCAAAAGAAAATTCACACAGGATTAGGAAGAGCGAGAGGAATGCTGTAGTATTGTAGTGAAAAAGCAATAAGGTGGAGAGTGAATGTCGAAATCATAATCGAAACATAGCAGTAAAAAGACATGAAACTGTGTTTTGGTGAAGGAAAATAAGATCAGGTGTTAGTTTGATCCCAAACAGTTTACAGCTGACAGAGAAAAGGTTTCAGGTTGTGGCACAAGTATTTTTCTCAGCCAGATTAATGACAGAGAGCAGAAGTATTAGTACTGATTCAGACTGTAAAACACTGCGTACACCTACAGCCAAAAACCTGAAACCTTAACAGTGAAGACCAGAACACGTCAAGTCCAAACACATTTTTTACATTTTCATAGAAGCAGAATCAAGTCTCATATGTGCAGTTTGAAACAAACATTTCATGGTTATTTATTCACTTACAACAAATATACACAAAGTGTACATATAAGATTATTCCAGCCAGCAGCTAAATGCAGCAGGTAGAAAGTGAACATAGAGAAAACATGAAGCACAGAGACAACAGACACCCTCCATCATTAGAGAAACAGAAAATGGAGAGAATGTGAAAGGAGAGATGCCCGCTCGTATCACACACTGAATAGAAGTCAGAGAAGTAGAATGGAAGAGGTTTTTCTATTTATTATTCCTGTTTGTTGTCCCGAGAAATGACGGCAGGCTGAAGCCATGCAGCGAGTAACGGAGCGGAAAGAAAACAGGATGGAGAGAAGAGGAAAAGAGGGAGAGATGGAGGGAATGGCAGCGGTTTGCCAGCACCAGTGGAAAAAACAGGATCCAGTCATAGTTTCTCTTGTTGCATTTATTTCAGCTAACAGGCCTGAGAGGAATGCAAGTACAGCGATGACGGGTGAAGATCGTCTAACAGGAGAAGAGCTTGAAGACGCAGGATCCCACTAAACTCCCATTCAGCCTCAGACTGGGAGCAGAGACCCAGATCCAGCTTTTACCTCACAGATTACAATCTCAGAATAATTCCCCTTCAACGTAAGACAAAACTCCACATCTCTGGGTTTATCCAGGAGTCCAGACTCTACCACAAGGATGTAAAATGTGTCAGGGATTTATTTATCATCAATCTTACAATCTTTTGTTTGTTTTTTATGTAGTTAATTGACTTTGTTGAGCCTAGCTGCAGGCCACGCCCTCTCAGTCTGGGTGCATCAGGTCGGGGTGTGTCTCCCAGCCTGGAGGCAGCAGATTGAATGCACCTGGTGGAGGTAATCAGGGGAGTTTGGAGGCATTCACTCACAGAACAGTGAGGAGAGAAGTGTGAGAGACGATGGTTGTAGACTGCAGGATTAACGCTTGGTTCAAAGACGGAAGAAGGAGCCTGTGAGCTTTCAGCTAATTTGTAGCCTGCACTGGGATTGTGGTGGACAATGGACTAATATATGATAAAATTCAAGTTAAAGTGGAGTGCACTAAAAAGTCATGTGATTAAGATACAAGTTAAAAGGTCATTTGGTGTGTAAAAATGTACATTTAAAAAATATGTATTTTTAAAATAGGTCTAAGTTTGCAAATTTCATGATTTAAGATTTAAATTGAGTTATTTTGTGTATTTACTGGAGTTCAAAGCTGTTGTACTTTGTAAGGTTAAAATCATTATTGCACACTCCTAGTCTGTAAGGTTAAAATAATCGTTGAACATTTCTTTAAAATGTATTTGGTGTATTTTTGGTGCTTTAAAAAAATGGATGTTTTCTACTTATTTTTAGGGTTAATCTGTAGTAGTTTAACATTTAGTATTTGATTTTGGGTTATGATTGATTTAGGCTTTTTGGGATATTTTCTACAGATAATCTGTGTCTGCATCTTAAGGTTTTTCACCTGTTACTGACCTGGAAGACTTTCAAAATAAAAGAAAAAAAGAAAGAAAGTTTAATCTTGGTCACTGAGTGAAATCCAGTCCAATCTTCCGAAGCAAGTAACCCTTTTCAAGTGGGGGTAACAACAGAGTAAAACCTCACAAGAGTATTTTGTAAATACTTTTTTTTTTCCAAATACAATTATCTATTCCGCTTTGTGCATTTTGATTATGGAGTATTAATCTGGA
The DNA here is from genome assembly GCA_023101725.1 of Atherinomorus stipes. NCBI lineage: Eukaryota > Metazoa > Chordata > Actinopteri > Atheriniformes > Atherinidae > Atherinomorus > Atherinomorus stipes. The sequence continues at coordinate 28,481 of JALJCO010009784.1, forward strand.
TTGGGTTTAGTTAAAATCTAAAAAAGGGAAACTAAGGATGATGAGAACCATCCAATCAGCTCAACCGGTTTACCGTTGAAATTCCTGATTAAAAACCTACACTTTCCCCATCATTTCAGAATTATCTCTCTACACACATCCTAATATTAGCCTGTAATTACAGATGTAATAAGCAGCTGTTTTATGGTGTAATAAGCTGCTCTATGATGCTATAAGCTTCTCTGTGGTGTAATAACCTGCTGTTTTGCAGTGTAATAAGTTGTACTATGGTATAACAAGCTGCTCTATGGTGTATTAAGTTGCTCTACAGTGTAATAAGCTGCTGTTTTATAGTGTAATAGGCTGCTCTATGGTGTGATAATACACTGCAAAACAGCAGCTTATCTCTCTACACACATTTTAATATTTAGCTTGTAATTATGGTGTAATAAGCTGCTGTTTTATGATGTAATAAGCTACTTTATGGCGTAATAAGCTGCTGTTTTGCAGTGTAATAAGTGGATCTATGGTGTAATAAGCTGCTGTTTTATAGTGTAATAAGCGACTATGGTGTAATAAGCAGCTGTTTCATAGTGTAATAAGCTGCTCTACGGTGTAATAAGCTGCTCTATGGTGTAATAAGCTGCTCTACGGTGTAATAAGCTGCTCTATGTGTAATAAGCTGCTGTTTTAGGGTGTAATAAGCTGCTCTACGGTGTAATAAGCTGCTCTATGTGTAATAAGCTGCTGTTTTAGGGTGTAATAAGCTGCTCTATGGTGTAATAAGTTTCTCCATGGTGTCATAAGGTGCTGTACAGTGTAAGAAGCTGCTCTTAGGTGTAATAAGCTGCTGTTTTAGGGTGTAATAAGCTGATCTATGGTGTAATAAGCAACCATGGTATAACAAGCAGGTGTTTTATAGTGTAATAAGTAGGGATGCACCGAAAATTCGGCCACCAAAAGTTTTCGGCCAAAAATGACCCAAAAGTGCATTTTCGGTTTTCGGCTGAAAGACATAAATCACCGAAACAACACAGCCGAAACTTGTGATTATGCAACAAACAGCTCATCCAGCACGCAACTTATGAACTTTGTGTTTTTATGTAAAAATATATTTAATTTCACTGTCTTTCAGCAGCCAGTCAGTTATAAGCCTGTATATTATTATTTGCTGTAATAGTCCTACAGAAAAAAAAAATGTAAGAGGCATTATGTAATGTACACGAGTGGAGTCAAACTAAATATTTTATTTTGAATTTTAATCTATAGTGTACATTCTGTAATGTCAGGGGTAAATAAATGTTTTGATACTTTTGTACTTGATTTGTTGCAATGATTGATTTTAGTGAAGTTTGTACACATCGTAGCTAAAAGTGCTACAGTTCTAATAATTGACATTTTTTTCGGTGTTCGGTTTTCGGCCTTGGTTTGTTCATTTTTTGTTTTCGGTTTCGGTCAAGTATTTTCATTTCGGTGCATCCCTAGTAATAAGGTGCTCTTTGGTGTAATAAGCTGTTCTTTATTTTTTTAAGCTGCTCTACGTGTCATAAGCTACTCTATGGTGTAATAAGCTGCTCTGTGGTCTAATAACCTGCTCCACAGTGTAATAAGCTGCTCTACGGTGTAATAAGTTGCTCTATTGTGTAATTATCTGCTCTATGTGTAATAAGCTGCTGTTTTAGGGTGTAATAATCTGCTCTATGTGAAATAAGTTGCTCTATGGTATAATAAGCGACTATGGCGTAATAAGCAGCTCTATGGTGTAATAAGTTTCTCTATGGCGCCATAAACTGCTGGATGGTGTCATAAGCTGCTCTATGGTTTAATACGCTGCTCTACGGTGTAATAAGCTGCTGTTTTAGGGTGTAATAAGCTGCTCTATGGTGTAATAAGTTGCTCTATGGTGTCATAAGCTGCTGGATGGTGTAATAAGCTGCTGGATAGTTTAATAAGCTCCTCTATGGTGTAATAAGCTGCTGTTTTGCAGTACAATAACTTGCTCTATGGTGTAATAAGCTGCTGGATGGTGTAATAAGCAACTGTTTACGCTCAGGTGTAAACAAAAGGCAGTCAGACTTCAGTAAGTTGGCTTTGAGCTTGACAGAAAAAGAAAAATCATTTATTAAACATTCAGAGTTAACTAATAATTTTACTTTCTGCTGTGAATAAAAACATGTGAAGCTGCAGGAAATGGCAGCACTCATACCAGGCAGGAGGAATGAGGACGATGGTTCTACCACTGAATCAGCCCTGCTCTCTGTTCATCTCACTGCAGTGCAGTTTATTAGAGGGGCCTCCTCATTCATTTCCATGTGAAAAGAGACAGTGAGCGGGGTTAACAGCACCCCCCACAACGAAGAGAAGCTGGCCGAGCGTCGGTCACGGCCGAGTGTTCCCTCTCAATGCTGCTGAATAGGCGTGTGGTATGAATAAGTCCATACGCTTGTCATGCTTGGGCTCCATTAAGGCGTGACAATAGCCCTGAAATCCCGCCCCCCACCCTACACCCGAGGGTGCCACTTACACCCCGTGTACACGTGTGGAGACTGCACACACATGGACATGAATGTTGGTGTGTGTCTGTATGTTTGGGGCTTGCTGCTGTGTGGTAGGTAGGTGTGGAGGGGGCAGATGGTGACAGCTGGTTAAAACCTCCCCTACAGCAAACAGGAGCAGGTCCCCGCTGCAAAACACAACATGTTTCACCTTTGAGGAAAACTTTCTTCATTCTGTCCTCTTTTACTTTCTTGTTAGAAGTTTTTCATCCCATCCGTGTGTTTTAATTACAGCTTCACCTGTACGGCAGCATGCACCTGATCCTGCAGACGTGCCTCTACCGGTTGTTGCAGCAACATGGCACTGCAGCAATGGTTACTCTAACATCAAGAAATAAAGTTCCACAGTCTTCAGGTGGAAGTGCATGTGAGCTGCAGTGAGCTAGACGCTGATGTCTTCATGCACTAGGATTTATTTTGTATAAATGAGTGTGGTGCCAGCCAGAGAGGACCTCTATGAGCTTCTCTTTGTGGGTAAAACTCTCTGTGATATGAGCACGAGAGCACAGGCCAAGCTGACACTGTGCATCTGAAAACTGGTTTTATCTTTTATTCGTATCCATCATCCCGCAGAGTCGGAAAGCAAACACATTCCAGTTTGTTCTCCAGCTGAAGTTCATCAACTCCAACCTTGTGTCAAAAACAACAGAACAGCCCTTTAAAGACCTGCTGACCCAGGAAACAGCAGCAGCTTCCTCCTGTGATGTGTCTGCTTCTTTCCTCTGACCCTCTGTGGCTTTTATTGCCAGTGGGCTGAATTATCAAAGCCCCCCCCCCCCAGTCCCTATCCGCTGGGCCCCCCGGGTATTCCAAGCCAGCTCCCCCTCCTTTTGTAGTTACCTTGTTTGATTTGGGCCTGTAGCGCCGGGTTGGAGGGCTGAGGGGGGGCAGAAGGCGTCCTCCGAGGAGTCTCCGGGGTTCCTGGTCTGGGAGGCCTGGAGGAGGATCACAAAGAGGATGCATCAAATATTAAAGGACAAGGAGGAGAGAGGAAGACCGGCACACACACACACACACACACACGCACACACACACGCACACGCACACATACAAAGGCGGTAAAACACTGAATTCAGTTCCAGAAACAGAAAAAGAAGCAATGCACAAAAAAACAACTTTTTATTTGTTCTCTGAAACCGAGTGATTAAAGTGCACATGTGCATGTGGATAGGTGTGTGCATGTGTGTATAGGTGTGTGTTGTCGTCTCAGGCTCCAGCCTATTGAACTCTGTTTGGAGGACACCGTCCTCTCTGAACAGACTGGAGGCGCCGAACTTTCAGACACACACCGACACTTCCAATGCAACAATCAACGGGGTAATCAATAAACGTTGCCAAGCAACAAATCACTTCCAGACAGATCTACTCTTTAAAAACAAATAAAAAAAAAACCTCGAACTTCAAGTAAAGAACAGAGGTCACAGCAAACAGCTGCATCAGGAGCTGCAGCTGCATCATATAAACATCCAGAGGAGCTCACAGCGAGCCGCTGCCTGCAGCTCATCACACACCAACTCTATACTTCATGGCTTTTGCTCTGAATCATTGAACACACACAGAGGCGGTAAAGAAAAGATACAGTGAGACTCCATTCAGAATAACAGAAAACAACAAGTGCACCTGCCAGTCCTCCCACCACCCCCCACCCCCCTGCAGACACATGCTCGTCCAGCTTTTCTCTGCATCGCACAAAGAAATTCACAGCGCTCACTCACCAAGATGAGGAGCGATCTTCATCAGGCACGCAGATTTACACCATGAGTTGTTCCAGACGGCTCAGATCGCTGCGTTTCCGACAACCTGTTTACCGTTTTCTTTTAATCTCAACCTGAAGAAGATGAACCTTTAATCCCAGTCAGCACCAGAACCTTTAATCCCAGTCAGCACCAGAACCTTTAATCCCAGTCTGCATCCAGAACCTTTAATCCCAGTGAGCATCCATAGTCTTTAATCCCAGTCAGCATCTAGAACCTTTTATCTAGTCTGCATCAGAACCTTTAATCCCAGTCTGCATCCGGAACCTTTAATCCCAGTCGGCATCCAGAACTTTAAATCCCAGTCTGCATCAGAACCTTTAATCCCAGTCTGCATCCAGAAACAATGATTGAAAAATTACAATCATGTACTATAAAAAAAGGATAAAAGTTGATTTAATCTTTTTACAAGGAGGGTTTAACAGTGCCGCAGATGTAGCGACTAGCGACACATCAGGGGTTCAGATGTTTAAATAGAGTTAAACCTCAACATGTTAGCGTAGAGGTCTCCATAATCTGCCACACAGACCACAGAAATGGGCTAAAACTGCAACATTCAACTCCAACAAAAAGTAGCTGAAAGACTACAAGCTTCTTTTCCAACTCCAACGTGTGGAGAGCGGACTCTTCCTCCGTCATAAATCTAAGATGGGGTGGAAAAAGCAAAAACTAAAACATTGTCAAATATTCACAACGGCTGGCTTGAAACGGAGACACAGAAGATTCTTGGTTTGAGTTTAATGATGAAGTCTGCAGCTTGTGTCTGTGCAGGAGCTGCACGCCCCCTCCTTGATGTGGACGTAGCGCAGAGGAAAAGTTCTTAGCTTCGGAGGAAGTTGTTAACAGCTCTGAAAAGTTTCCAGTCGGTCTCCTGCTTTGTTTGTTGCTTCTGATTTTGGAGTTGCCGCTTCCTGTTTATCAGTCCTAGCTGAAGAAATCAATGACAGAACAGCAGAACAACAATGAGGATTACTGCTGCTTCATGATGATGCAGACCAGGGACGTCCAAAGTCAAGGGCCGCTGTCCTGCAGGTTTTCTATAGGTGCATTCGCTGTGTAAGAACTTTTTGTTCCACACAGTAGGAACCCTTTGAGGTTCCTATAATCCTTTCAGGGATGGGGCCGTTTTTTTAAGCATTTGGACAGACATGAAGTAAGGACCACAGACCTCAGTCCTTATAACCATTTTAGCTCCTTCTCTGAGGCAGGGTGTTTTCAGGGTTCCATAGGAACCCCTATGACTGAGGTGTTTGGTATTTCGTCACCCCCAAATTCAAACAATAGAATAACGTCTTAAACTTTTACAGATGCGACACGGATACAACCGGTGCATGTTTAATAAGTTAAACTTCCACGTCATCTCCTTTGTCTGTGGTGCTCTGCTCTCTTTTCTTCCTCCATGAACGAAGTATCGCCTGCCACTTGATTCTTCTCCTGGCTCTTTCTGTGCTGTTCCAACCTCGATGTTAGACGCCTGATGTGATCGTCAGTGATTAATAATCCCGTCATGCTGACCATAAAAACTAGGGGGTGGAGAAAAAAATCGATACACTGAAGAATCGCGATATTTTCATATGCAGATTTCATATAGAGATTAAAAAATGCAGTATTTATCTATTTTACCAATGAAATCTCACAAGATTTCATAAGATAACAGTGAAATCTCGCGAGATTTCATTAGTAAAATAGATCGATACCACATTTTTACATATCGGTATGATATCAGCATATGAAAATACCGCGATATTTCAGTGTTTCGATTTTTTCCCAGCCCTAATAAAAAAAAGTGCCGTTGCTTTGTTTTATTTTGTTGGGGGCGCAAAAGTAAGATGCTTTGCATTGGTCCTAATCAAGGCCCCTGACTCATGTGCGAATGCATAATGAAACAGTTGAACTCCTGGAGAGGGGTAGTTCAGAGAAGGAAATTCGAGATGAGCGGTTCTTACAACTTCTCTGTCTGAATGCAGCTTTTGCCTCATTGGTCCAACACACCTGATTCAAATGAAATGGATCCAGAAGCCTATGAAGTCTTGCTGACTGGAGCGCAGGTATTGATTGAGTTGTGAGGTGACAGAGCGTTTCTGGCAGGAATGAGAGGTTGGAAATAGGATGAAACTTGTTGGGGTCTTCAAGATCCAATCCGGGTCTTGGTCATATAGCCACTTTCAGACTTGCATTGCGGAACATGAGCAGTAAAGTCCATCCGCTCTTTAAACGGACTCGTCTTTTCAAACACGTTGCTTCCTTATGGACTAATTGCGTCCCTGCGCTTGCAGACATCAGAAAATGTTGCCGATAAAGACTGTTATATACTTTACGAGACGTGAGAACTTTCTTCTCGTTATTGGGGCCACACGTGATTGAGGACGGGTTGGGGCTTGTTCTCGACCCCTCGGCTGAGCAGAACTTTCTTCTCTGGGAGCTCCGAGAAGTATTGTGTGATTGGTCGGACATTTGAAGCAGGCGGGGTTAACGCAACACCACTGCGTGCGCAACTCCAGAAGCTTATTGCAAATCTATAATCACTGGAAGAACGCTGTCAAGAGCAGCGGAAAGTGGCAAGGTGGGCATGACTGAAAGTTTTGGCGAGGTCTGATTCAGTCATAGGTGACAGAGAGGTGAGGGTGTTGATGGGTCAGGATATGGGGGCAAGGTTGTGGAAAGTTCTTGGTGGATATTGTCAGGGGGGGGGAAGGGGGTAGGGGGGTATTTTTCATTTGAAAAAATCAATGAGGTTATTGCATTTTTTTGGTGGTGAATGATTGCTAAATATTTTTGATGGGTTTGTTTATAGTTTCAGTGGTTTGGGAAAGTATTCACACCCTCAACATGATGGGGAAAACCAAATTAAACACCAGAAAAATAACAATATTAAGTAAAAATGGATAAATAATAATAACCTTATTTTGAAAGCCTTTCCGCAGCATGATGAGGCCACCACCATGCTTCACCATGAGGGGTGATGGTTTTCATGGAGTGATTACAGGTTTTGGGTTGGATTTCTTTGATAGTGAACTCATCTTTAAGCCAAATCTCTGCACTGTTTTTGCATGTGTAAATAGCTCCGTCCGTGTTAAACACCACAATTATCCTGTGTGTCTTAGTTAGTTTCAGAGACCTGCCATCCATGTAGATGTGCCCATTGTCTGGGGTTTGGACTTGGTCCGATCTAACAGCATCCCTACACATTTTATTTCCACTTTAGCCATTTATAACTTTTATAGAACTGACTAAAGAAGCTGGAGGAAAAATAAATCCTTAAAACACCCCAGCAGCTGATTGTACGCCCCCTCCCCCCCCCATCCCTGCCTCCACGGCTTCCCTGCAGGGTTGATGAAATGTTGTGCTGGTGTTAGAGGAGCAGGACCTCCACCTTCCTGTTAAATGTTTCACAGCACAATGAGAGCTCAGACAGACTAACCAATCAGCTGGCACGCTGGTGCACACAGCAGCTCCACACGGTCAAACCGTCTGGTTTCACTGTGTTTGTGGAGCCGTGGTGTTCCTGTGCTTCTCCTTCAGCTACTGTTCCAGCATGTTGGAGTTGTTTTTGAGCTGGAATCACTGATGAAGGGTCGGCCTGGTGAATCCTGATGGGTTCAGCTTCACTAAAGATTCTTCATCTTTTGTTGTTGCTGTTTAAACCAGTGATTTTGAACTGAAGGAGCTCGTGTGCTACCTAGAGGGCCGTGGGACCACATACCGGGTCACTGGGCTTTGTCAACCATGAAGGGAGAAGCAGCAACTTATTAGTCTCCACTTCCAGGTTTCTCACTAGTTATCTGTGTAAAATCACTGATCAATTACAAGTTAGATGGCTCCAATCTGAAGCTCAGGTGTAATGTTTCCACCTGTTTCAGTCTGAGACGTCAATGTTTGTCTGCTGTTTACCTGGTGCTCCTACACCCGTCATCAGCTTATAAACCACTCATCTTTAAACTACTGAACTTTACCTAAATAAAGAAATTGTTCATTTAAATGTTATTTAAATAATAAAATACAATCTTTACTTATTTATGGCATTTAAACCTATCATCATCATCATCGTTGTTGTCATCACCATCATTAAAATGATTATCATCATCATCATCGTCATGTTGGGTGTCAGGTTGCATGTGCAGGTTCACATACATGACAGATAAATGTCTGATCATTTTCTAGCTTATCATGGCTCTGACCAGGTTTCAGCTGTTAAACCAAAAGCAGATTTACTTGTTGTATACCTGGTGTGCAATGACAAATAAAAGTCTATTATTCTATTTCGTGGCTGTTTCAATGTGCTCTATAAATAAACTTGACATTGATGTTCCATTCTTCTCTATTCTACTCTCTTTTCTTCTCTACTTTATCGTATTAGATTGAATTCTATTCTCTCCAACTCTATTCTATAATACTCTGTTCTGTTCTACTCTATCTACTAACTATTTTACTTTATTGTATTATACTCTATTCTCCAACATTGCACCCTCTATCACTCTATTCTGTTCAACTCTATTTTATTTTTCCGTTCTACTCTATTCTATACTACTCTACTCAATTCTACATTACTTTGTTCTACTCTTTTGTATCATACTCTATTCTACTGTATTCTATTCTGTTCTATTCTACCTCTATTCTAGTCTACGCTATTCTAGAGTTACTGAAAACAAATTAAACCAGTATAGTGCTGATATTTTAATGGTCCAGTTTGGACAGGAACAGGTTAAGAACCTGGTTCAAACCAAAGATGGCAGCTTTGTTTTAGTTCATGTAAATGATGCAGACACCAGGTGACATCTCAGCAAGCTAACGGGGACTTCTGATTGGCTGCGAGCGTGTCCGATACCTGGCTGGCGCCTTCTTCATGTGCTCTCCGACAAAGGTGGCGTTGGTCATCCCCATCAGAGTGTTGGCCAGCGAGATGACGGACAGGAGGTGCTGAGTGGTGACGGCCCTGGACACGCCGTACGTCCCCTTCCCCACGATGTCCGATAAAGTCAGCTTCCGACCCGTTGCCAGGGACAACTGACGCAGCAGAGACTCCTGGGAAGAGGAAGACAGCAGATACGTGGGACGTTTGAAACTTGGGTTTTACGCCTCCTGATTTCCTCGTTCTGTTACCTTGAAGGTGGGCAGCATGAGGGACATGTGGCCTCCTCTGGAGATCAGGCCGAAGGAGATGGGGCAGTGCGGTCTGAGCATGCCCAGTCGGTCCAGACAGATGCCGTCCAGCTGCTCGTTGAGGCCCCAGGCGTGCAGGCAGGACATGAAGAGCTTGGCCGTGTCCATGGTCAGGTTGTACTCCAGCAGACTCAGAGACTTGGACTTCTCCTCACGCCTCCTCATCTCCTCCTCCTCCTCCTCATCTTCATCCAGCAGGTGCTCCTTGATGGTCTCCTTCATGGTCTCCTTCACCTGGTTTAGACAGATCATCCGCTTTAACAAGATAAAGGAGTATCTTGGTCTGGGGTCAGTGTTCGGGGGTTTCGTCCCACCTGTTTGAAGATCTTGTTGGCGAGGAAGGACCCCCCCTTGTCGGCCCCGGCCTGGCTCTTCTGGAGCGTTTCAGGAGACACCAGCGTGGGGTTGGGTCTCTGCGCTTCCTCTGTCAGGAGCTGGATGATCATCGCCTCCACGTCGAAGAAGAGCACGTGCATGTCGGGGTCCGTCAGGTTGGTCTTCATCGCCTGGACCACCAGAGCATTGTGGGAGTATTTTGGCAAGTTACCCTGAAGAAGAGGGAAGTTTAAAGATCATGAAAACCCAACATGACTGAATATTTGTTGGCAGGCACTAAAAATAAGAAAAACAGAAGCTTTTAGGAGTTTCAGGCGCTCATGAAGCCCAACAGCGAGGCCCAGGTATGACATGGAAGAAATTCCAAGTCCATGTTACGCTAGGAACACAGTGCATGCGGAAGCACATGGATTTTCTGGTCGACACCGCCCCTCTTTCTGTCCACATTGGACATGCACAGTCGGCAGGCAGTCCTGCTTCAACAGCTGATAATTCCACAAGGGCTACAGCCGACATTTCTGTGTGTGAATCCTTCCACTTGCATTTTCAATAAAGATGAAGACATGATTAGCATATAATTAGATCTATTAAAAAAAAGATCAGGTTTTAAAACTTATCTGGGTGTTTTACTTTGAAAATGGTTTTATTTTGATAGATTTTTCTCGTGTTCCTGCTTAACTTCCTGCCTAACTTGACAAATTCAGCCGTGGCTCGCGCAGAAAATAGAGCAGAAGCCGAAAAGATCGCTCCACGGCGCACGCACCGGATTTGGTCGACACCGTCTGTTAACATTGGTGCCGAAATGAAGCCGCTGCGCTTCAGCGTTCTTCCGTGTCCAGTGCGTCTCTAGAGTTAGATTCTCCACCATCCAGGTCAGGGTTCTCCTGAATAAACACGGCCGTTTCACCTCTCACATGGATTGAGGAAGCCCTGATTTAGGCTATTAGGACTAACAAAGACGGCAGCTGCGTTCCCCTCAGTATACAGAACATGTAAACTTGTATACAGTCGTCCTCAAAATTATTCATACCCTCCAATTAAAGAAAAGGCTAACTTCACATCAGCAATTCACATAAGAAACTAATGATAAACAAAAATTTATAAAATTATAATTTGTGAAGTAAAATATTGCTTTTGAATTGTGGTTGGAAATAATAATTTAAAAAGACAAACAAAACTGTCCCAGACACATTACAGCACCTTTCCTATGAACAGTGGACCAACACACCTGTCAATATTTCTTTCAAACCACAATTCAAAATAAATGTCATGGTTTTCATAGAATTTTTATTTATTATCACTTTTGTCAATTTTAACTTATTTTACTGACAGATGATAGGGTACGAATAATTTTGAGGACGACTGTGAAGCCAACCTTTAAGTACTAAAAACTGCAGCTCCCCCCTCATCCACTGGGGGCCAGCTCCCTGCATGCTCCCAGGAAGGCGTGAGCCAATAGCAGAGAAGCATAACGCCAGTCTTTAGCCAGCTAACAGTGTACCTTAGCTTTAGCCTGCCTACTCTGATTAGCTCCCGTTAGCATCGGGTTAGCTTTGTTAGCTATTAGCAACAGGTAGCTCAGAGTTCATTGGGTGTCAATCATTTTCCCCCACACTCACAGCCAAAACATTCCTTAATATAGAAAAGTCTCACTGACATTTCCGTTTTACTTCCGCAGTCAATCAATTTCTGCCAAGTGCTTCCGGTCGATGATATCTGTATTCATTTACACTGGATAGAATGTCTCTAAAATGGTAACATTCTCATTTATTTCTTATTAAAGAACATGTTTTGTTACTTCCTCACCTGCTACGACACTGAACTGGGAGGATAATATGATGAAGTGACCTGATGTTACAACTAGAAATATATTTTTGTACTTTGCTGAGTCCTGTGGTGATAAACAGGAACGCCATAGACTTACATAGTGACGCAGCGACACACACACATGGCAGTTTAGTGTCCACAAAGACAGACGTCAAACACTGAGCCAGTGTCTGGATGATTCCTGTCAGAAACTTGAGTGGTGGTTACGTGAAAAATTTTTTTTTTTTTCTGAGTTAAGGAGAATGGAGAGTTTGAGGCAGCGGCTGCACCCGGTGGTCGGTCACGTAGCTGCGTGGCTGCCGTCCAATGGTGAGTTCGCTCAGTTTACAACGTTCATATTTAATTGTTTTCACAAGCTGCTGCAGCAACGTACGGCACAAAATGTCCAAGACACTTTTTGGGTTTAACAATATCCACTTTTCAGTCATCGAGTTCGGGAGCTCTTCCTATGTGTGTTGTTGATTTGCGCATGTCCTCAGTGTAAAATATCCTGTAACCGTGGTAACCGGAAGCCCTTGGCAGAAACGAGCAGACATGGCGGCTCCCATGGTTTCGGCCGTGAAACTTGTCTATACAAGATTTTAAAAATACTTCTTTACACTTCACGTTATTGCAAAAATGTTTCTCCTTTAGTTTTTGAGACGCTCCCTTTTAGAAGCAGAGTACACACGGACGTGATTGTTTGATGGATTTGTTCTGCAATAGTAAGTAAGTAGTAAGTAAAATTTATTTATAAAGCGCTTTTCACAGATAAAAATCTAAAAGTGCTGCACATGAAAGGAGGAGTAAATGGTACAACAAAATGACATAATTGGCACATTAAAAAGAAATACAAATGATAATTTAATCATGAAATTCAGTCAATCACAAAAAAATCAACCAAAAGCTTTCCTAAATAAATACGTCTTCAGCTGCTCTTTAAAAGATTCCACAGTCAACCACATACAAAGCAGTATATGTATATATATATATATATATATATATATATATATATATATATATATATACATATATATGTAGGTAAACATTAGGGGTGTGAAAAAAACGATACACTGAAACATTGTGATATTTTATGTTGCACTTTCATATGGATAGTAAAAAATATGGACACAGCTATTTTTAATAACCAAATCTTGAAAGATTTTGTTCCATTTGCAACGTTCCAGCATGTAGAAACGTCCCTGCTTTAGCACTGATATTTATGTGCAGTCTGCAGGTTCAGGTTAAACTTTAGACACTGTGGAAAGTACAAGCGAAATTTGTGGCCATGTTTTCATAAACCACCCAGTCGTTTCAGATTACAATGATTATATTTTCATATGCACTAATATGTGTTTTCATATACTCCTTTAAGAAGAGCCACAGTTCACTTTGTTTTTTCCTGTTTTGCTAATTTCACATGGATTGATGTCACTCGTGCAACTGACAATATTTTGTAATTCATTTCAAATGGATTCACTTTGGTCAATAAATTCAGAATGTCTTCAGTGACACATTTTGTGGTAAATCGTTGATTAAATTTATTGCATTATATCGATTACTGCAGAATTACTGTATGGTGATATTATTGTTATAGGGAAAATATTGTGATTGTATCGTGAGGTACCTAGTGATTCGCAGCCTTAATGAGCGTAGGCATTTTTTCTGGTGTCGGGTCATTTGATGGAGTATTTCTAAAATATACTCAAATAAATATTGAAAATTCAGACTCCTTTTTCATAAAACTACAAAATGAACACACAAAAACTATATAAATTGCAGAAAAGCATTAAATAATTATCAAATATCTTTAAACTACACCTTTTTTATTAGTTTGTTTTTGAAGCAGGTTATTTTCTGTACAGAGTGCAGTTTTATTTGTGCTAATGCGTACAGTATACTGGAACTTGTAGTTATCAGAGCAGTTCACAACTCCACTACTCCGCTCCGCTGAGTATTTTCTCCAGACTCCAGATGTGTAAAATGAAAAAACAAGCCACGCTGAGACTTTATAAACAACGCCAATGCAAAGTAAAAAGGCTACCAAAGCATGTGCTAAAAACAAGCTGTTCTAATATTGCTGCAGATCTGTGGTAAAATCAAGCAACTGCCTACGCTAAAACTAGCAACTATGGTTAAAAAAAACAATGATAAACCATCTAAAATACACTATAAATGACAGAATAAACCATTCTCTCCCCATTTCCTTCTTGATTACTCTCCATCACCACTGAACTGATCACCACGACTCCTTAGAGCCACTGTGTGCTTATATTGCCGCTCTGTACCGCACGTAGCAAAAAATGTTGATGTTATTGACTTGTAATAACGTGACCACCTGAAAGGTGAGCATCTTAGCTTTAAGATAAAAACAAGACATAATACTAGTAACTATTACAGTTTTTATTTTGCAGCAGTTTAAACAAGATT
>JALJCO010009784.1:47500-81887 GCA_023101725.1 Atherinomorus stipes
CTGTCAGGACGCATCAGATCATCCGAGCCGGACCAGTAAACATCTGGTCCCTTCAGAGGCAAAGCTGAGACCAGTGAAGAGGTTTGTGAAGTGGACTCTGATATTTAACATCAAACTCTTCAACCACACTGCTAAAACTCACATCTTAGCAAGTATATTTCTCTCATTTCTAGTCAAAATATCTCATCACACTCAAAATAAGACAAAATTACCTAAAAAGAAACATTTCAGTGAGATAAAGGAACTTGTTTTAAGGCAATGCATCTTATTTTCAAGAAATCTTATCAAGAAAATTTTGCTTGATCTATTGGCAGAATTTTTTTTGCTTATTGCAAGCAAAAAAAAAAAAAAAACCTTGGCCACTTTTAAAATAAGTAAAAAAAAAAAAAGAAGAAAAGAAATCAGTCGAGAGAGAAATACAAGGGGAAAACTGAAATAACTGACGCGGCAGTTTTAAACCAATTGGAAACCCTAGATGTCCATTTTGATTACTTTTTTTTTACTAAATCGCCCAGTGCTAGTGTCCTCGTGTTCACTTAAATCAGAGTGCAACACCTTTTTTGAAAAACCAGGAAATCTGAGGGAACTTTTGGAAGAAGTTTTAGGTTTAGCTTTGCATACTGGATTTACAAAACCTGCCACGCCCCCCCCTCTTTTGTTTGCTTTTCCTCTGTTTTTGCTTTTTAACTATGCTCTCAGCAGTTTTACTTCTTTTGGTGGAAAATGTTAATTTACTTAAAAAAACATTAAGGATTTATTTCAAGAAGAGTGTCAATTAATGACACTAATTTGTGAGGATTTGCATTTACGACAAACAAATGAAAACATGCGATGTAACCATGGTCGTAAAATAGTGTGTATTGTCAGTTGACAATACACAGTTGATGCTAATCTGTGATCCTGCAGCTCTTTTAACAATGCAATCTGAAGCATTTTTAGCACTGAGCTAGTTTTTTCCCCTACAATTTCTTGCTAACCTTCGACAAATAGAGACACCAGCAGGTTTCTTGCTAAACTGCTGGTTCATAATCCTTCATTTCCCCTTCCAGCTACGTTCACTCATTAAAAAGGTTATTTTGTGAGATCTCTGATGTGTTAAACTGATGCGTGGTAGATATGTTTGGCTCTGGTGCTATTCAGCTACCTAGATATCCAGCTAGCAAGGTATCTAGCTAACTGTTTAGCTAGCTAGGAAATATCTTTGGCTCTGATGCTATTCAGCCACCTAGATATCCAGCTAACCATTTAGCTAGCCAGGAAATATCTTTGACTTTAATCCCACGCTCTCTTTGTTAAATAGCTAGTTAGCATATCGTGCTAGCAGTAGTTCAAAGTAGAGTACATTCATGATTCATTGGCAGCCCTCTATTTACTATAGAGTGGATATAACAGTT
This sequence comes from Atherinomorus stipes, assembly GCA_023101725.1. NCBI lineage: Eukaryota > Metazoa > Chordata > Actinopteri > Atheriniformes > Atherinidae > Atherinomorus > Atherinomorus stipes. Next base: position 48,895 of record JALJCO010009784.1, read on the forward strand.
GCTAGCTGTGTGTCATCATTTATCATAATCGGCTGATGAAGGAGGGTCTCATTTTTGGTATGTTAGTATGCTACCACTTAGCATCTAGCTGACAGGTTCATAAAATGCTGAAGGAAAGTGAGCAGAAAGTCTGAAGTGGGGTCTAAGATCTGGTGAAAGCCTGTGAGATTTCTTCGACTTAATCTCTAAAACTCATCTTTGGAAAAATCCAGCTCTAACAAAAGAAATGCTGGATTTTTGTCATTATTATGACATTTAAGAAGCTCTTCCCTTTAAGACACACTAATAAATATACACACAATGGCTGCTTTGTTGACCTTTCATTTGTCTCCAGCAGCCTTTTAATTGGCCTCCGACTACAGTCGGCCATCAGAAGATGACCAGTCTACAGGTGTGAATGGGTGAGAATATGTAGAAAATGCATTATGTTTCTACTATTGTTGTACGACACAAGGACTCAAAGAAAGAAACAACCTCATTTGGGAAGACGGAGCTGTTTAAAGGCCTCGTTGCTTGGACTGCTCTGTTGTTAAGTTTCATGAACAGACATAATACAGGTGGAAGTTACAAAATCTTGTAAGAATCATGTAAAAGTCACATTTTAACCCATGCTAGGACATGACGATAAGAAATTACAGACTGCGATCATTCCTGGAAACTAAGCTTTAAATTAAAGATGTGGAAAAGCAGCTTGGTAGATTACAGCCAGCTGGAAGACCGACTGCTCAGAGGAGGTTGATGGATTTGTGGCATGGGAATGTATGGTAACTAACGGGAAAATATTACCTTGTCAGCGTTGTCAGCCGCCAGCAGGTTGGTGGCCAGTGTCTGCAGCTTGTGCTGGGCCATGTTCTTCAAGGCTGCCAGGCTGCGGCGAGTCATGGCCTGCTTCAGGTTGACCGCCGAGTGGCTCAGAGCATCCACGGTGGCTGGAGCAAGCTCGTCACAGGCGTTCAGGATCTCCACCGCCGTTATTCCCATCACACAGCGATCCAACGCTCCTGGACACACCAACAAAACCGAGGCTCAATAATTCAATAACTTAGTTTGATAACTGATAGGGTTGCAAAATACTGGGAATATTCAAAGATGGAAACTTTCCACAGGAAAATACTGGAATTAACGGGAATATATGGGAACTAACGGTGGGAGGACGCCAGAGTACTTGGATAGGACACACACATATACGTAGGAGAACATGTAAAGGGGAAAATATGGAAAATAACTGGAATATATGGGAATTAACAGAAATATATCCAAACTAATGATGATTTTTGGGAACCATCAGGGAAAAAAATGGGAATTTACTGGAATATATCAAAATTACCGAGAATGTATGGGAACTTAGTGCAAAATATGAAAAATTAAAGGTATTATATGGGAATTAATGGTGGGAGGAAGCCAGAGTGCTTGGGTGAGACCCACACATACACGGGAAGAACACAAAAAAAGGGGGAAATAACCGGACGATATGGTGATTAATGGTAATATATGGGAACTAACTAGAAAATATGGGAATTAACGGGAATGAGAACTAACGGGAGTATATAGAAACTTACCAGAAAATCTGGGAATTAACAGGAAGAGATGACAATTAATGGGAATATATGGAACTAATAGGAAGATATGGGAATCGACGGTAATATATGGGTATACAGGAAAAAATGGTTATTAAAGGGAAGACATGGGAATTAATGGTAATATATGGGAACTAACAGGAATATATGGGAACTATTCAGAAAATATGGGAATAATGGTAATATATGGGAACTAATGGAAATATATGGGAAGTAGCCAGTAAATATGGGACTTAACAGTACTGGAAACTAATGGGAAATATGGGAACTAACCAGAAAATATGGGAATTAACTGGAAGATATGAGAATTAATTGGAACATACGGGAACTAACAGGAAAATATTGGAATTAACAGGAAATATGGGAACTAATGGGAAGATATGAGAATTGATGGGAATACAGTATATGGGAACTCACCAGAAAATATGGGAATTAATGTTAACATACAGGAACTAATGGAAATATATGGGAACTAACCAAAAAATATTGGATTTAACAGTAATGGGAACTAACGGCAAAATATGGGAACTAACCAGAAAATATCAGAATTAATGGGAACATATGGGAACTAATGTGAAAATGTGGGAATTAACAGTCATGTGGGAGTTAACAAAAAATTTACAAAATTGAAGGGTTTATTCCCATTACAGAGACCTAATAGTTGAGGAAACTATATTGTACGATAATCTTGACTAAATAACCAGGTTTAATGCAGCACACTTGAATATCTATGCTATTGATTCACATGCACACAGCACACGAGGCCACCCCCCCCCCCTGCATGTGTTGTGCATTCCTCCACCACATGCACTTATGATTTCTTCAACCCCTAAATACTGAGGCCACACTTGAGCTCGCAGACTACATAACGCCACCCAAGTTTTGTTAAAATAAAGGGGTAAACATATTTCATACATAAATTCATTGACCGCCAAAGTCCAAATATTCACAACCAAAGACGAGTCCGCTTTTAGAGGTTTTTGGGGGGTTTTAATAAGAGAGGTTATTTTTTAGATATGATACACTCATTCATTTTCTGTACAATTTAGTCCAGTTCAGGGTCTCAGGGGGGCTGGAGTCTATCCCAGCAACAATCAGGAACACCTGAACAAGTCACCAGTCCATCAGAGGGCCAACACAGACAGACAAACATCCACTCGCACCTAGGGAGAATTTAAAGTGACAAACTAAGATGATATATCTTTGGACGGTGGGAGGAAGCCGGAGTACTTGGATAGCCCATGTATACACAGGGAGAACATGCACACAGGAAGGATTTGATACCGCTTGTTGGAATTATCCACAAATTCCAGTTAATTCCTATAAATTCCCTTAATTTCCGTGGAAAGTTTCCAATTAAGAATATTACCCAAATTCCCCAGCTTTCCTCCACTTTGCAACCCTAATAACATATGTTTTTAGCGCCATCATCAGGACAGGTGTAGGTGTAAAATTTTCAAACTGGCCAGATACAGATCACACTTCTGCTCCCAGTCTGGTGTAGGAGAGCTGGACTGGTCTGCATGGAGCCCTGACCTCAACAACTCCTCCTCTACTCCTCATTCCTCCTCCTATATAAACCCTGCCTCCCACGTCTCAGTGCTGGACATCCAGTGTCTCCTGCAGACGTCTCCTCTGACTCAGCCGGTGCAGGAAGAGACATCATTAGCTGCAGACAGAGCTGACATCAGTCTGGTATTGAGTGAGAGAAGTGGCACCCATAGATCTGTGTGTGCGTGATGAAACGTCCGTGGGCCATGGCCCCATTACATGTCCAACGCCTGAGCGCACACACACACACACACACACACACACACACACACACCTTGGTTAATTTCACACTCAGCTACCCTGCACTCTCCCAGCACTCCAGCTCATTCAGGTTGCCGAGGCACTCAGTCGTTCTTCACCAACAGCAGCAGCAGCTCTTTCAGCAGCTCGTCATTATTCAGACTAATGTTGCCTTTATGCTTTACCGTAAACACATTTAGTGCACGTCTGGTTGTCAGGGCGACAGTCTCCACACGTCTCTTCGTAGCTGTGTGTCAGCATTGGTAAATGGTCTGGCTGGAACCACCAGGTCTACAGTTCTACCCTGACCCACACCCCCAACATTTTGTTGTTGAAGGTAAAAGCTGATTGAACTGATTAGAATTATACTTTAATTACTTAAAGGGAAACTAAACTGTGTTCTTAATTGCTTTGCATGTTTACTTCTATTCAAGAATCAATGCAAATGACAGTGAATATGACTTTTTTTTTGTGTGTTGGTCAAACACTGAATTAGTTTATATAATAATTAGGGGTGGAACTCAATTAAAATAATGAATCTAATTAATAAAGAGGTTTTGTCGTTCATTAATCTTGATTAATTGAATTTTTAAAATGCCACAAAGAGTAACATTTTCTTTATTTGAATAGATTTTCAAGGACAGCTGAACCAAATAGTGGACACAGACATTATAATTGTAAACTCCAGCTCTATTGTTGTAACAGAAGCAAGTAAGTGAGAAAACAATACGTTCTTTTAAGTCAGTCTAAAAACGTTGCCAATAACACCAAAAAATCTAGCTAGATTTTTGCTAGCTGTTTTATTTTTAAAAAGTTCAAGAGGGGTCTAAAAATATGTTAAATATAACAACAAAATTGCTGAGTTTTTTTCGGTGTCCGTCAGTGTAATAGGTTGAACCAGAAAAACCCTAACAAAGGTTCCACTTTGCTTCTAATGCAAACTGCAATTAAATGCGTTAAATTTATTACTGTTAGTTTTCCTGTAATTAATTAATCGTAATTAACGCGTTAAAGTCCCACCCCTAATAACAATCGTTTCAGTAAACTAAGCCAAAATTAGCTGCATTTACAGTTGTACTCAAAATTATTCGTACTCTCCTATTAAAGAAGGAAAAAAAAAATCAGCTGTCAGTGAAATAAGCTGAAATTGACAAAAGTAATAATAGATAAAATTCTATGAAAATCATGACACTGGTTTTCAGTTGTGGTTCAAAAGACATTAAAACCAAACACACAAAAAATAAAATAATAAGCATGATGGCGCTCTGAAGCTAAAATTTTGTTGAGCAATCTTTGAGACAATCACTGCAATCAGGTGTTTTCTGTAATGTTCAAAAAGACGTCTGCACCTGTTTTCAGGCATTTTGGTCCATTGTTCATGGGAAAGATGCTCTATTGTGTCTGGGTCTGTGTTTTTTTTTTTTTTTTATGATAATTTCCTACCACAATTCAAAGGCAATATTTTCTTTTACTGTATTGTAATTTTGTAAACTTTTATTTATAATTAGTTTCTTTACTTTCTTGTTATAATTACTATTGCTAATTTAGCCTTTTCTTTAAGTGGGGGGTATGGATAACTTTGAGGACGACTGTACATGGGACATTTTTGATCCAACTGATTGCCTAATCTAACTAAAATGTGCTATGGACACCTCAGCTCATCAGTTTTAATTTTACTTATTTCTATCAGCATTTACATACGGTACTGCCTTTATGTAAACACTAACCTCAACAGTTCTGCCTTCCTTGTGCACATCACTGCAGTTTTTTGCTGTACCACTTCGACAATCACACACTTCTTTTTCCTCTTTTTAACTTAATTTTTTCCTCTTGGTTTCTAACCAATCAGTTGCTGCTGTAACAGTTGGAATTTTTCCAAATGTGAGAGACTTAAAGGCCCCTCTTATTATATCTGCCTTCATTTGAAAGAATTTTTGGTCAAAATAAAACCTTTTCATCGAGCAAATCGTTCCAGGTCACATGATCCAATGAGAGATGGATCCACTCCTGCAAAGATACAATGTCTGGTTTTGAGAAGGGCAGCCCTCAAGTGCTGCATATCTATTATTACTTAAGTTTGGATCAAAACAGTATCCCTTTAAAGCTTTCAAACTTGTAAATACACAACTGATTCAGATCCTTTTATCCAGTGTCCATGTAAACATATCAACTGGAGCCTCTGATGAGATTGATTTCAGTTGGATAAAAGCAATGATTAAAACAGCATTTTTGCCTATCACTCAAAATACTCGAGTAAATCTGCTAAGATCAGGCCGTCCTCACAAACCGAGTGATTGTGCAAGAAGACAATTAGTGAGAGATGTCACAAGTACACTTTTGACTACTCGGAAGGAGTTACAAGCTTCAGCAGCTGAGATGGGAGAGACTGTGCATACAACTGTTGCCCGGGTTCCTAAGCTGTCAAGAGCGGCAACGAGAAAGCCACTGGTGGAGAAAACTCATATGAAGTCTCGACTTGAGTTTGCCAAATCACATACTGGAGAATCCACAGCCAAGTAGAAGAAGGTCCTTTGGTCCAAGACCAAAGTGGAGCTTTTTGGTCATCAGACAAAGTGCCATGTTTTGTACTGCACATCACCACAAACACACCATCTCCACTGTGAAGCATGGTGGTGGCAGCATCACGCTGTGGGGATACTTCTCAGCAGCAGGCCCTCGAAGACTTGTGAAAGTAGACTGTAAAATGAATGCAGTAAAATATCAGGAAATCCTGGTGGATAATCTGATTCCATCTACAAGAGACCTAGGGCTTTGAAGATTTATTCTCTAGCAAGACAATGATCCAAAGCCTACAGCTAAAGCTACACAGAAATGGTCCGAAGACAACAATGTAAACATTCAATAAATTAGTTTAATAACTGACAGGGTTGGAAAATTCCAGGAATTTTCAAAGTTAGAAACTTTCCACGAGAATTAACAGGGAAATATGGGAACTAACGGTGGGAGGAAGCCTGAGTCCTTGGATAGGCAGAATCCTGGAGTGGCCAAGTCAAAGCCCAAACCTCTGTCTCATTAAGAATTTACGGCTGGACTTTAAAAGGGCTGTTCACACCTGATCCCCACACAACATGACTGAGCTTGAACACTTTTGCAAGAAGGAATGGGGTAACATTGCAGTGTCCAGATCAAGGGGCAAACTCCACTGGAGAAGAGTGAAGCCTAAGGCCTGGGATATACTTGCTGTTGGCGACGCGTCCGCGTACGCATCATGGCGCCCACGCGCTCCCAGCGTACCTACGGCACGTAGGTCGCTCGCGTTGACGCGAGGTAACGTGCCGCATGCGCGTGGTGCAATATTGACTTGAACGCTAGAGGTGCTCGTGCGTACAAAAAGCCTGAACACGAGGTCAGAGGTAAACACAATGGCGTCGGCGAGTCGTTTTGAAGAGCGTCTGTCGGACCTGGTCCGAAACTACAGACACTTATATGATATTTCCTCCCCGTTGCACAGCGACCTTTTTTTCTTTCGCAGTAGCAAAGTAAAATGATCGTTTCTTCTTCGAGAGCAATAACATTGTCCATTTTCCACATACACCTGGGTCGTTCACGTATGCCCCGGAAAAACAATCTGACCGGCAGACTGACCTTTTTACATTCTCATGAAGTGCTGTGTACTCCTCCTAGCGGTGGCCTCCGGTATTGAGCGTTTCGGCCGCGAAGTGCTGCAGCAAGTATATTCACAGACGACGCAGACCGCTTGCGTGAACGTTTGCGTCCACAGCAAGTATATCCCAGGCCTAAAGTGACCTTAAAAAATGGTAATTCTTTCTTCATCCACTAGGGGCTGGTTCCAAAACAGAATACCCCATAGATTTCCATGTTAAAAAGGCCAACTTCACAGCAGAAATAAACATCATCTTAGGTTTAATAGGTCAAGTTTACCTTCATGTCAACTGTGAGGGGGGTGAATTTTTTTTTATAACTCATCCATTTAGATGTTATTTAATCTTGAAAATTACACATAATTAGGGGTGGGTCTTTTTGATTGACAGGCGTCACACCTGGTGTCAATTTTAGCTGTGGGGGCTAATAGTGAGCTCCCTGCTTGCTCCCAGGAAGGCCTCAGCCTGTAGCAGAGTTGCATAATGGTGGTTTTTAGCTGGTTAACAGTAAGTCTGAGCGTGTCTTACCTTTAAACTGTCTATCTTCGTTCATCCCTGTTCACTTTAGATTAGCTCCGTCAGCATTAGCTTGGGTGTCAATCACTTGCCCTACAGCTCAGAGCAGCCCTGTCTTTGTTCATTTCAGTATTTTCCAGGAGTGACGACACACAAGATGGCGACAGTGGGAAACGCCCAACTAGCTTTGCTTTCCCCTCTTCAGGCATGACGGGATACTACGTCCATTTTTTTACAGTCTTTGGTCCAGATGTGCAAGTGTCATTGAGACCTGTCCACAAAGACTCTGTGGTGTGATTGCACTCAAAGGTGCATCTACTATGTACTGACTTGATGGGGTGAATATTTATACAACTGCTTATTGTATGTTGCATATTTCTATTCATTTGTCATCAATTAGAAATAGTTGACATTAAAGAGGATTTTTCTTTTACTTTTTTTTTTTGTCACAAAAGCAAAATTATATTGAGCATGACCAATTTACTAAAGCAATAAAAAGATTAAAAAAAAAAAAAAAAAAGAAAAAACATCCATGGGGTGAATACTTTTTAGAGCCCCTGTATGTCTCAGCAGGCACTAGCTGCATTGTTACCTGGTCAAAGTTGAGAAACTTTCTAGTTTATATGAAATTCTTTAGAGATGTGTCTGGTCTCAGAAGTTATGGTGTCTTGCGAGCCTCTTTTTCATTCAGGGACCAGAACACTTGAGATGACTTTGCCTTTCAGAAGAGTTCTTCATTTAACTCACCTGTGTCCATCTGCCAGACATACACCGAGCCATCGGAGCATCCCACTACCAGGTAGTCATCAGCAGGACGCCACTTGATGACTTGGATGGGGAAAAGGTGTCGCGACGCCAGCATGATGCATTTCCTCTCCCTGAGACTGAGCAGGCCGACGGAGTGGTCGCTGGCCACAGAGCAGACGCAATGCTGCACCCGAGTCTGCAGAGATGGCGCACACAAACCAAATGACTCACAGAAAACTTCATGTAAGGATTCATTGATTTTCCTGCAAGTGAACAGAGAAGCATCCAAACATCTGATGTTTTCATTAGCGCGTGTGCAACAGGTCAGTCATCGGATTCCAGCTTTAGCAACACAATAGCATTAAGCTAAGATCCACGGCAACAACACATCTCACCGCTTCTCTTAATGTCATGAATGTTTTAAAGGAGGCTGCTGTGGGGATGAGTGGCCACAACAACAGAGAGTTATTAAAGCCATTTCCATAGTAACAGCAGTGACATCACCCCTAAAACATTTCAATCTAATATCAGCAACAAAACTGACTGAAAATGGAGAGAAAGAAGCTCACACTGCAGTTCTCCGGAGGGACGATGAGTTGGGTGATCTCCCCTCCGTGCACGCAGAAGATGTGCTTCATCTCTCCGGTGAAGATGTCCCAGACGATGACGGAGAAGTCCACCCCGCCCGACACCAGCGAGCGCTGGTCGTAGCGGGGCGAGATCTGGTACGGGTACAGGACGCAGGTCACCTTGTTCCGGTGACCCCGCAGGGTGCGGTGGGGGGGCCAGCCTGCAGGACCAAGGAACACAAACATCAGAGGGGGTGGATGAGGCCAAGGATGGGGGTGATGGCATAAACACAACAATTTGTACAGAGAAGAACAATTCTTCACAGCCTGGACAACACCGTGATGACACTGTGGTTTCAGTTAGAGGCTTCTGCAGGTCTGCTGCAGGCACACAGGTCCGGATGGTCCGTCGTGCCTGCAGCCTTCACCACAACAAGACTCAAGCTGGGTTTCCATTAGACCTGGAATTGCGCAAAACCTAAATATCACTATTAAAAACCGCTAATGGAAACACCTAGATTTAAAAAAAACTCTCAAATATCGCAAAAAAGTTTTTACGCTTTCATGAGGCGTAAATCCAGATGTTTCGATAAAGCAGTTTTGCGCATAAGTGTAATGGAAACATTTCTCTCACAATTACTCGCCATCAGGTGTAACGTAGGGGGGTTAGATCCAGTTTTTCCTCCTTAATTATGATGAATATGATCATTTACAAGCATTAACTGTGAAATCGGAGTGATGGGGGAAGTTTTATCAGTCACATGTATGAAAAATCCCAAAATCGCCGTAACTCAGCAAGCTGAGTTCATTTAGGACATAATACAGATGGTTTAAGTTCTTCATGTATTAACGTCTGGGCACCAGCTGTTTATGTCGTTTCCACACATTTGTAACACCACGACTCGGTTATCTCGTTCCCACATGTTAATTATACGTCACCAGGATTTAATAAAACGTGACCATGGATTATATCTTATGACTGCGCCATCGTAGCAGCGGCTGTTTTACCACATCAGTCAGAAACTGGTGCCAATAAAAGTGGAAAAAAGATCCAGAAATGACATCCACACTCCAGAAGTTGATCCTGGGGGGTTTACGTTACGTTGTGTTACGTTTCGGGCGTCTGTCCTGGAAGTTACCACGAGTGTTTTTCCTGCTGATGGGATCAGAAGCTCCGTACATATGGACTTTACCTCTGAATCATCATCCGCTGCTTTCATCTCCTGATGAGGAGCAGCTCTAAAACAAAACATGTTATATCTCCATCCTCCTCAAAGTGGAGTCTGACGGGGCGGGATTTTTAGGAGAATTACGGCTTATACCATTCAATGGAAACACCTACATTATGAATTGTACTTTTTCGAAATGTAAAAAATATCGGTTTTATAGTGTAATGGAAACCCAGCTTCAGTGTTAATTACTTCTGATGAGGGATACATAAGGGCAGGAAACAGACCTGATGGCTAAAAAAAATCAGACAGTGCTCCCTCTAATGCTGTTGAGAAGGGAGGCAGCTTCACACAACTTGTAGAGTTGCTCCGATACTGATATCAGTATCAGAAATGTCTCCAATACTGCCCAAATCCCACAAACCTTCACTCAAGACCCACAAACCTCCACTCAGGCCCACAAACCTTCACTCAGGCAAACAAACCTTCACCCGAGCCCACAAACTTTCACCAAGGCCCACAAACCTTCACTCGAAACCCACAAACATCCACTCAGGCCCACAAACCTTCACTTGAGACCCACAAACCTCCACTCAGGCCCACAAACATTCACTCAGGCACACAAACCTCCACTCAGGCCAACAAACCTTCAATCAAGACCCACAGACCTTCAGTCAGGCTCACAAACCTTCACTCAAGACCCACAAACCTTCACTCAGGAACACAAACTTTCACTCAGGGCCACAAACATTGACTCAAGACCCACAGACCTCCACTCAAGACCCACAAACCCTCACTGAAGACCCACAAACCTTCAATCAAGACCCACAGACCTTCAGTCAGGAACACAAATTCAATCAGGGCCACAAACATTCACTCAAGACCAACAAACCTCCATTCAGGCCCACAAACGTTCACTCAAGACCCACAAACCTTCACTCAGGAACACAAATTCCCTCAGGCCAACAAACCTTCAATCAAGACCCACAGACCTTCAGTCAGGCTCACAAACCTTCACTGAAGACCCACAAACCCTCACTCAAGACCCACAAACCTTCACTCAAGACCCACAAACCCTAACTCAAGACCCACAAACCTCAACTCAAGACCCACAAACCTCAACTCAAGACCCACAAACCTCCACTCAGGGCCACAAACCTTCACTCAGGAACACAAACTTTCACTCAGGGCCACAAACATTCACTCAAGACCCACAAACCTCCACTCAAGACCCGCAAACCCTAATTGAAGACCCACAAACCTTCAATCAAGACCCACAGACCTTCAGTCAGGCCCACAAACCTTCACTCAAGACCCACAAACCTTCACTCAGGAACACAAATTCACTCAGGGCCACAAACATTCACTCAAGACCAACAAACCTCCTCTCAGGCCAACAAACCTTCAATCAAGACCCACAGACCTTCAGTCAGGCTCACAAACCTTCACTCAAGACCCACAAACCCTCACTCAAGACCCACAAACCCTCACTCAAGACCCACAAACCTCCACTCAAGACCCACAAACCCTCACTCAAGACCCACAAACCTCAACTCAAGACCCACAAACCTCCACTCAGGGCCACAAACCTTCACTCAAGACCCACAAACCTTCAATCAAGACCCACAGACCTTCAGTCAGGCCCACAAACCTTCACTCAAGACCCACAAACCCTCACTCAAGACCAACAAACCTCCACTCAGGCCAACAAACCTTCAATCAAGACCCACAGACCTTCAGTCAGGCTCACAAACCTTCACTCAAGACCCACAAACCCTCACTCAAGACCCACAAACCCTCACTCAAGACCCACAAACCTTCACTCAAGACCCACAAACCCTCACTCAAGACCCACAAACCTCAACTCAAGACCCACAAACCTCCACTCAGGGCCACAAACCTTCACTCAAGACCCACAAACCCTCACTGAAGACCCACAAACCTTCACTCAGGAACACAAACTTTCACTCAGGGCCACAAACATTCACTCAAGACCCACAAACCTCCACTCAAGACCCGCAAACCCTCACTGAAGACCCACAAACCTTCAATCAAGACCCACAGACCTTCAGTCAGGCCCACAAACCTTCACTCAAGACCCACAAACCTTCACTCAGGAACACAAATTCACTCAGGGCCACAAACATTCACTCAAGACCAACAAACCTCCTCTCGGCCAACAAACCTTCAATCAAGACCCACAGACCTTCAGTCAGGCTCACAAACCTTCACTCAAGACCCACAAACCCTCACTCAAGACCCACAAACCTTCACTCAAGACCCACAAACCCTCACTCAAGACCCACAAACCTTCACTGAAGACCCACAAACCCTCACTGAAGACCCACAAACCTTCACTCAAGCCAAACACACCTCCACTCAGGCCCACAAACCTTCATTCAGGCCCACAAACCTTCACTCAGGAACACAAACCTTCACTCAGGAACACAAACCTTCACTCAAGCCAAACACACCTCCACTCAGGCCCACAAACCTTCACTCAGGCCCACAAACCTTCATTCAGGCCCACAAACCTTCACTCAGAACCACAAACCTTCACTCAGGAACACAAACCTTCACTCAGGAACACAAACCTTCAGTCAAGCCAAACACACCTCCACTCCAGGGGTCGCGTTAACCGAATATTTTCCGTCATTGACCGTTTTTTTTAGACGGTGACAGAAAAATCTGAAGGCTGTCAGTCATTTTGACAGATTGTAATTTACACTCCTGACCACTAGATGGCGTGTTAGCATATTGTCTCTCTTGATGCATGGCCTGTTGGGTTCACTCGGAAAAATGTCATGGCAGCCGAGTGTCCGAAGCTTCTTCAAAAAGCCCAATAATGAAGATATTGTTGACAAATACAGGTGAAAAAAGGAAGACTGATGCAGTGGAAGATGAGGGACAAAAAAGTAATCAGTCTTCGGCACCAACTGAGCAACCAAGCATTTAATGGAAAAATGCTACAGAATATGTCATTATTATATGTATATATTTTAATTAAAGTGACGGGTAAGAAATAGATTATGACTGGATTTTTATGACCCTGTCAGTCAAAATGACGGACAACGAAAAAGTCTAGCGCAACCTCTGATACATATAATAATGACATATTCTGTTTTTTGAAGAAGCTTCGGACACTCAGCTGCCATGACATTTTTCCGAGTGAACCCAACAGGCCATGCATCAAGAGAGACAATATGCTAACACGCCATCTAGTGGTCAGGAGTGTAAATTACAATCTGTCAAAATGACTGACAGCCTTCAGATTTTTCTGTCACCGTCTAAAAAAAACGGTCAATGACGGAAAATATTCGGTTAACGCGACCCCTGATATGTATATATTTTAATTAAAGTGACGGGTAAGAAATAGATTATGACTGGATTTTTATGACCCTGTCAGTCAAAATGACGGACAACGAAAAAGTCTAGCGCAACCTCTGCTCCACTCAGGCCCACAAACCTTCAATCAAGACCCACAAACCTTCACTCAGAACCACAAACCTTCACTCAGGCCCACAAACCTTCACTCAGAACCACAAACCTTCACTCAGGAACACAAACCTTCACTCAGGCACACAAACCTTCACTCAGGCACACAAACCTCCACTCAGACCCACAAACCTTCACTCAGGAACACAAACCTTCACTCAGGCACACAAACCTTCACTCAGGCACACAAACCTCCACCCAGGCCCAAAAACCTTCAGTCAGGCCAACAAACCATGAGATCAGGAAGAAGATGTAACAAATAAAAAATTGTTCTTAAGTCTCAGGTCAGGAGTCGTAGTTGAGACTGCAGTGACAGCTTAAGCGACTTAAAGGAAAAGTTCACCCACAGAATGATTTAACTTTATTTCAAAGTTAAATCAGGTTAAATCCAGGACACTTGGATTACATTGGACGAGCAATATGGAGGAATATTGACAAGTTTTTGTGGACTTTTATGGATCTTTTTGGCACGGACCCTGACGAACTCCATTATATGAAAGTTGGGGGAAAAAGAGAAACCTTCCTGATCGCCGCCTGCATTTGAGATATTAAAAAAGTGTTCGAGAGTCTTGCTCACCATGAAGGTAAGTGGAAAATAAAGTTACATCATTCAGTGGGTGAACTATTCCTTTAAGGGCAACTTGAGTCCCCGTCTCTGCTGCAGAGTTTAATCATCACTCATGTGTCCTGATGCTGAGCCTGAAGAGGTGTCACACCACGAAGCAAATGTTGCATCCAGATTTATTGTTCTAGCTTTTACACAGAAGAGTAAAGGACTGGCCTCTCCTGAGCATGTGCTCCCCCTGCAGCAGCTGCACGATGGCCGTCTGAGTGGCAGGAACCAGGATAATGCTGCCGTCTTCTCTCCCGCAAACCAGGCGGCCCTGAGAGGGGATGTACACGCTGGCCGTCACCTGTAGGAAACCCAAACACACACACATGATGACATGACACCACACAGAGGCCATACCGAGTCCAAGATGGTGCAGCTCTGCGTTTAAACCTTAATGGGTTGTTCTTTGCCTGGCAGGACGCTGAGCTGGTCAATGATGCCTGCAGAAACCGGGTGCAGCTTATCAAACGCTTCCTGGAGGCTGATGGTGGAGGACACCTGCAGCTCTGCACACAGAACCAGTAAGATGTTAAGTTCACAAGACACAGACAAAACTCCAAAAGCTTTGATTCCTTGTTAGGAAACCATTGAAAGCCACAGGTCTAAAATCAGCTGGATAACGGCATTTCAACCTGAATCATCATCCATTTGTCACTGTTTTCTTTACAGTTTCTGTCTGATAGCTTAATGCTGACATATTACAACCAAACCAAAAATTACATAAACACGAGTAGAACAGACCAGCAGAGACTATTTTACAAAACAAACACTAAATTTGTTTTTTTTTCCAATAAATCTGGAGTGAGTGGGTTGAAATCACCTCATGGCCTCAATAAATTAATAATAGGAAAATAGAAAAATAAATGAAGGTGATTTTATCAGCCATGGACACATTTGGCCTCTAGATGTCACTCAGCCACTGCCATTCAGCATCACAGAACCTTCTACCGAGTCAATGACCCACTAAAGGCCCTTTCAGATAGAACGCATTTTTCACTGCGCTCACCGCCGGGTAGGTCACAGACCCGGCGAAAAAGCACAGGGGCAGCGAGCAAGTCAGGCATGCGTTGCTAAGCGACAGACCAGGAAGTGTTTTCTCTCCGGTGCGCTTCGTTGTGAAAGATGTACCTCTCATCGTCCCAGCAAAGAGCTTTTCTCCTGAGGAGGAGGAGGAGATCAGCAGTAAATAAAAGGGTGTGGGTCCACCTGATACTGATGGCAAGGCAGGACTTGGGGGAGTTCAGGCTCGTCCGGGAGCTGCACTCTTTCACACAGACCGCTTCCAGGTTTACTTCAGGCTGACCAAGGACCACTTTTTTCCCCTGAACTGGCCTCTCCTATTGGACGTGCTGGGATGTCGTCACAGCGCGCAGCGCCCAAATTGAAAAATTTTCAATTCGGGGCGTCAGCGGCACCGTGGCAGCATGCGCCCGCCGCCCACCTTGCACGCCGCGGAGCTCTGCGGCATCGCAGAACATTTGTGAGGTCACACACTGATGTTGGACGAGAAGGCCTGGCTCTCAGTCTCCACTCTAATTCATCCCAAAGGTGTTCTAACTGGTCAGTCAAGTTCCTCCACACCAGACTCTGCATCCAGGTCTTTATGGACCTGCTTTGTGCTCTGGTGCACAGTCATGTTGGAAGAGGAAGGGGCCAGCTCCAAACTGTTCCCACAAAGTTGGGAGCATGGAATTGCCCAAAATGTCTTGGTATGCTGAAGGATTCAGAGTTCCTTTCACTGGAACTAAGGGGCCAAGCCCAGCTCCTGAAAAACACCCCCTCACCATAATCCCCCCTCCACCAAACTTTACAGAGGACACAATACAGTCAGACAAGTACTGTTGTCCTGGTAACCACCAAACCCAGACTCCTCCATCAGATTGCCAGATGGAGAAATGCGATTCATCACTCCATGGAACGCCTCCACTGCTCTAGAGTCCAGTGGCGGCTGCTTTACACAACTGCATCTCACGCTTTACATTGCACTTGGTGATGTATGGATGGATGCAGCTGCTCGACCAAGGGAATCCATTCCATGAAGCTTTCTGCGCACTGTTCTTGAGCTGATCTGAAGGCCACATGAAGTTTGGATGTGTGTAGTGATTGACTCTGCAGAAAGTTGGTAACCTCTTCGCACTATGCGCTTCAGCATCCGCAGACTCCACTCCGTCAGTTTACATGGCCGACCACTTTGTGGCTGAGTTGCTGTTATAATACAGCTGACAGTTGACTGTGGAATATTTAGGAGCTGGATATTTCATGACTGGATTTTTGCACAGGTGACATCCTATCACAGTTCCATGCTGGAATTCACTGAGCTCCTGAGAGCAACACATTCTTTCACAAATGTTTGTAAGAACAGTCTGCATGCCTAGCTGCTTTATTTTATACACCTGTGGCCATGGAAGTGATTGGAACACCTGATTCACATAATTTGGATGGGTGGAAAAAGTACTTTTGGCAATGTAGTGTAGCTAGCTCTGAATGAGGACTTGGGGGATTTTTTTTCTTAAATACAGCTGTGTGAAAAGGTTTTTGCCCCCTTCCTGATTTCTTACTTTTTTTGCGTGTTTGTAACATTTAAATGTTTCAGATCATCAAACAAATTTTAATGTGAGTCAAAGATAACACAAGTAAACAGAAAATGCAGTTTTTGAATGATGATTTTTATCAGTGAGGGGGGGTCCAAACCTTCATGGCCCTGTGTGAAAAAGTGATTGCCCCCCTTATTAAAACATAAATTAACTGTGGTTTATCACATCTTTGGAAAGCTGATTTCAATGTCTCTAGCCACACCAAGGCCGGATTACTGCCACACCTGTTCTCAATCAAGAAATCACTAAATATGACCTGCCTGAAAAGCTAGACATCATGTTGCGATCCAAAAAAAATTAAAGGTGTCATAATCTAGTATTTTACATAGACAATCCTTCTTAAATTATCTTCAAATGAATTTTTAATTATAGTTGGGTGGAAGGAAAATTTAATGAGCTAATTTTAACCTCTTTTTATCCCCAACTTTAGTTTGTCGCGAGAATACGCACAAGAGTTAGACCTGTCTGTAAGCGCGTTCACGAGGTAAATATCAAAGCCAAAACAAAGTTTTATCGGGACAGACCAAGTGATGGAAATGATGTCCCAACAGAGAAAAACATGATAAAAACGTAACGGTGCGGTTGATAGAGAGGATTCACAGAGTAAAAGGGCTGGACTTTGATGAATATAATGAGTGGACGTCTGATGTGAAGTTAACCAAACAGTGTTAGCTTCTGTAGCTACATTAGCAGCTTGTCCATTCGTCTACCATTGTTTACTGGTCTCTCACACAAAAGATAAGTTGCACAAGCAGCAACACTTACCGACTGCACACCCTCACTGAATAAATATAATCCACTGGTCCCTGGTAGTGCTGTCCCTCCTGTTAGAGCACTGAAAACTGCTGAATTTCTGCCGAGGCAACTCAGCACGGCAATGGAGTAAAAGCAACATGGCATTTCAGAAAAGGAACATCATACCAACAGTAAAATATGGTGGTGGTAGTGTGATGGTCGGGGGCTGTTTTGCTGCTTCAGGACCTGGAACACTTGCTGTGGTAAATGGAACCATGAATTCTGCTGTCTACCAAAAATCCTGAAGGAGAATATCCGGCCATCTGTTGGTGACCTCAAGCTGAAGCGCACTTGGGTTCAGCAGCAGAACAATGATCCAGAACACACCAGCAAGTCCACCTCTGAATGGCTTAAGAAAAACAAAATGAAGACTTTGGAGTGGCCTAGTCAAACTCCCCACCTGAATCTGATTGAGATGCTGTGGCATGACCTTAAAAAGGTGGTTCATGCTGGAAAACCCTCCAATGTGGCTGAATTACAACAATTCTCCAAAGATGAGTGGAACAAAATTCCTCCACAGCGCTGTAGAAGACTCACTGCCAGTTATCACAAACGCTTGATAGCAGTTGTTGCTGTTAAGGGTGGCCAAATCAGCAATTAGATTTCACACCGGGCCATTTAGGTTTATAATGTCTTATAATAACTGTGAACTGGTCCTTGCATTGCTGCAATATATCACACTACCTCCAACCATGTACTCTGTAACATAGAGTACAAACTAGAAGAATAAACATCCATACACCAGGAAATGCTCCTCAGAAAGATTTAATATGCAACGTTTTGGGCTCCTGCCCTTTGTCAGACAAAATGGTGACCTTTTTTTTTATCCATTTATTTTTTGAGACCGATTTCCAACTTGAGACGAGAGGTGGGAGAAACAGGAACAAACTGAACCGGAGAGAACCAATCAGAGAAACTCAGAAGTGACACAAACGTCTTTTTGTAAGAGGAAAGTTCTCACAGCAGCAAGTTGTTGCAGTTTTAAGGACATGTGCAGTTCACTTCGACAGAATTATTAACCTCTCCCTCAGCAATGATTTGAACCAATTAAAGATGATTGAGCAGAGAGACCTCAATGAGGAGATTGACAGTGATAAATGGGCCATAATTGCTGCTGATTGTGGTAAATATGTAATGGAGGCACAAAGAACACTTACACAATATATTATACGGGTACTATTACACACCATCTACATTGTATAAGATGAAGCTAATAGGGGATGATCTATGTTGGAAATGCAAAAAGGAAACTGGAACTTTCCTTCATTGTATATGGGAATGTGTTCTAATCAGACCTTTCTGGATTAAAATTCTGAATATTTTAAGTAATTGGCTCGGAGCAGAAATCTCTACAAATCCAGAGCTCTGCTTACTGGGAGATAAGTCTCAGTTACCCAATGGAACCAACTGTTATTTTTCAGTAATCTCAGTTGGCACGACGACAGCCTGTAGAGTCATTTTAAAGGTGCCATGACATCAAATTTCACTTTTCTGGGGTTTTGGGTGTATAATATGATCTGTTGTGCACTGATGAGGCCATGTGAGTGTCCAGAGTGAGAATCAAAGTTCCTGTTTATGGTCTGTCAGCTTTGACTCTCTGCTCAGAAACAGTTGAATCAGACAGCAGGCTATCATTCTACGTAGTTCTATCCTTCTACGTAATTTAATTGCTCCAATAAGAGCACACTATCAAGTAAACAGTGCCCCCCCCTCTTCTAACGGTCTATGCACCATCCGTTCCCCCCTCCCCCTCCCTGTCTGATTCAGCTGCGTGTATGGAGCTAGTAGTAACTTCTGTGCAGTCAGGTCTGGATTTTCAAACAAATGGATCTAAAAGAAAACTTCTGCAGTAACACTGAGGGAGGGGGCCACAACCTTGTCATTACCTGTAAGTTTATTTATTTTCTAAATGCTGTCTTGTCTGATAAACGTAGCTCACTGTCTGAAGTGCCCATGTTGCTAGCAGTTAGCCTTTAGCAAAGTCCGACCACAGCTTGACCTAGATTCTGCAAATAAGGCCATAGCCAAATAAGGTGTAGCCAATCAAAATGAAGTCAACGTGGTCTCCGGGTGAAGCTCCATATCATCACCGGACCCAACTGTATTACTGAGGAAGTGAGGTCTGGTGTTTCAAAACAATACTCCGCTGTAAAAAATGCCGTTTTTTTCTTTTGGGTATTTACATATGCAGTAATGCCAACAACATAAACTAGTTTTTACTGCTATGTCATCACTCCTTTAAGACATTGGAAGGCACTGGAGTCACCACAAGTGAAGGAGTGGGTTTGTGCAAGGACTGAAGAGGGGGATACATCAAAGTGGGAAATCACCCTTAGTTGACCCTTTTTTTAAAAAAAAACTGTGTACTCCAGTTTGACATAATCTTTGTTATTCTATGTGTCGGCAGATGTGAATGTATCGATGAATGTATGTGTGTACATGTGTATAGATACATACACATTACTTGATATGTATTCCACTTTTTGTATTTGGTGTTTTGTTTTTTTAATTTACTTATTTATTTTTTTATTTTTCCCCCTTTTTGTGTATGTGTGTATTCATTGGACCAAAAAAGTATATGCCTGTCACCATGATTGTTAATTACAGAATGCCTGTTCCTAAACGGAAAAAACATTAAGTTTGCCATGTACCAGGTCTCTGAAAAGTTCCATAAAAACTTGAGTTATAAAAAAAAAAAGGACATGTGCAGCTCATTTAAGACATCAGAAAGGGCATTGTTATATTGTTGTTCTTTATGGAGCAACGAGTCACCTAAAAGAAATGAGTCACTGAAAAAGACGTCATAAAGTCCCGCCTCCCGCATTGGTCCGGTCAATTTGTTTTTTCTTTTTTGGAAATCGCTTCCCAATGGAGGGAACCCAGACTGACTTGCCGTGTATCTCATACATAGCATTGGTCAGGCTGCTGTACAATCTTTTTCTTCTATTTTTTTTTTTTGTATGTTTTGTTTTTCCAGAAAGAGGCTGAAAAATCTGATGTTTGTTTACACCAGGGTTACTCAATTCGGTCCAACGAGGGCCACAATCCAGCAGGTTTTCCATGTCTCCGTGCTCCAACACAAGTTAATGAGTCATTGTGCAGCTTCATTGGCTATTGGATCTATTTAATTTTAGTCATGTGTGGGAGAGCAGGGAGAGATGGAAAACCTGCAGGAATGTGGCCCTCATAGGACTGAATTGAGTAACCTTGGTTTACACGAAAAGTCTCGTCACTGGTCTCGTTTGACATCACGAGATTTGGGATATGACAGTAAGGAACCCAATTCTCTGCTGAAGAATCAGTTAGTGTGGGGTGTGCTGTGTAGAGCACAACCCATACCCTATATGATCAGAAGAGAGATCTTGTGCTATTTGTCTTTTCCAATCATCAAGTGTGTGGTATCTTAACTTGTGAAGGTTTGAGGAATCCTGGAGTGTGTACCTGGCTTAACGTATTTCTGGAGGAAAAGTTTTAGTTACCTGTCGAGGTGGCTGCTGGCTGTGGAGGTGAGGACTCTGGGATGCTCCAAAGGGTCAGCCTGCCCGCCGAGTCTCCCTGAATGAGCAGCTTGTGGAAAGGCTCCCGCCGGCCAAAGAAGAACCGAGTCACAGGAGGACAGATTAGGAGCTGGAGGAAGTCAGGAAGAAAAAAAAAATCAATAAGATCATATAAAGACATGAAGCCTCAAACCTGACCAGTCACTGCTAGAAAAGGTCGTTGTGTTTTTGTTTTATTCAAAAACACTTTCCAGGAAAGTTTCCAACCCAAGAAAAAGCGGACAGTAAGTCTAAGTAAGAGTTGGTCATGTGTCTTCCAACACACTGCAAGCAGCACACAGCAAACCACACTTCTGATTCACCTGTGCTGCAGCTGGACATTACAGGAGACCTCTGGACAGGTAGATTCAAGTGTTGGACTTTGTGATGCTTCTGACTGGAGGACCATAGGTATGCCGACTGTATGACTCCAAAAGGTGACAGGGTATGACAGAATGAAGGTCATGTGACGTGACGGATCCCACTCCCTAGTTTTTACTCTATATCCAGAAGTTTTAATACATCTGTTCATTTGAATAGTTCATTTGTTCCAAGTCTAATGAATCCTATACTTGTCAGTATAAAAGATGGACCCCATCAGACAGCGACTCATTTAAACAGGAGTCGTGTCTTACTCTCATTTCTTTACGCGTTGTTTCAAAGCAGCCAGCTACTTTCTTCTGACCTAAAGTGGTCTTCAGAAATTATTCTCCTGGGTTCCTTGAGGACTTTCAAGGTTTTCCCATAAGTACTGACTGCTTTCCATTCATTTTCAGTCAGTCCTGGTACCTAAAAGGTTCCAGACAAATGAGTCAACTGATTACAGACAAGAGCGAGTAGCCAGTGTCAGTTTGGTCTCCGGGTTTCTTGCTCCAAGCAGCCTGACACAAAGACACATGCTTTGTTCCCATTTAAAGGAGCTAAAAGTGATATTTTTCACCACTAGGTGGGCTGTTGCGCACCGTGCCGAGACCAAAACAAAGTGTGCCATGACTGACAGTCTCTGCCCCCTTATCCCATCAATGAGGAACCCCCTTAGAACCCAGTCTGAGTACTGGAAGTCTGAAAGAAGAGATTTAACATCATCAAAGAGATTCCTAGTCAGGTACAGAGGTATATCACAGCTGGGTGTGCAGACAGGAAACTCCATGGAAGGATGGCTGAGAGGCCAAGAGGAGATCTGAGGTATGTCACATGACCAAAGAATTAAAGATGGATTGAAGATCAGTGACAAAAGATCCCCCCGGAACCTGGACCCGAGAGATCCTCCCAGGAACCCCAACCTCAACAGCTTCAATGGGGGGACGGATCCTCCCAAAACCTGGACTTCAGTGAGTCCAAGGAAGGGATGGATCCCCCCAGAACCCAGACCTCAACAGGCCCGATGGAGCAACGGACACTCCGTGAAACCTGGAGCTCGACGGGGGACGGACTCTCCCTGGAACCTGAACCTCGACATATCCTTCCCCGAACCCTGACCTCAACAGGTCCGATGAAGAGGGGTGGACCCTGCCAAACACCCGGAACTCAATGGGTCCGATGGAGGGAAGGATCCTCCCCAGAATTCAGACCTCAACATTAATGAAGCAGTATGGGATCATCTGGACAGAGAACAAAACAAATGCAGAAACATTCAAAGAAGAACTAAAGTCCTTCAAAGTTCCTGGAGAGTTAGTCCTGCACAGTCCTTCAAGGATCCTGGAGAACTGGTTCTAGAATTTCCTTGAAGGATCCTAAAGAAATGGTCCTGGAGACTACTAGAAGACATGAGGAGGAAGCTTCTCTAAGAGGGTTCAGACTAAAGAATAAAGCTGTTCAGACTAAATATTGACTTTTAACCTTGTTTGAATTGATCAAAGTATGTTTTCACGTTATACCAGTTTATTCTGCTTTTCTTCAGAGACTTGTTTTAGTTTAAACCCATTTGATTCCAAAATAATTTAAGGTTCATGTTGGTGAGGGTTCAGTTTCTCGTAAATTAAGAAAATTTTTTTAAAAAGGCATGAAAAACCAACAAATCCAAGAGCAGTGCTGCCATCCAAGGAAGAAAAAGCGAAAAGCTCCTTATGTTGTTGCATAACAGTTTTATTGCTGAAATGTTAAACGTACTATGCCATAAAGTCTTACTGTAAAAACATGAGACATGTACAAACAGTACATGTGCTCTGAATATATATTTATAAACCCTACAAGCCGTCACATGACCTCCATAACATCTGTTGCTGTGAGGCTGTCAGCAGGAGCAGATCAGCCAACATTAACCGGCAAGTTCCCCTCTGTTTGTTTGGGCAGCAGGTTTGTCCACTGAAACCAATCATGGACAAAATCAAGAGCCATAGACATGGACAGTTGTGTCAGGTCTATGGCTCTTGATACATGAGAGCTGGGATGGTTACACAAGACACTGGAAACTCACCAGGAAGGGTTTTGATGTGAGAATAATGCCAAAGGTTTAGAAATGGTAGATTTAGCAGACATAACCAAAACTGACCTCTTCAAGACAAAAACTGATCGAATCTTTACAATCCACCCAAAAACAGAACCTGAGATTCCTCCCAAACTCTAGGTTTTAACATACAACATACAGACAAATAACCAACCTGTGTGAGTTTGGTTTCATGTTTAAGTTAAAGGAAATCTTTTTCTTATAAAATAAAGTTTTAAGAGTAGAAAATAGTACTTTCTGTGTATTTAATGCTGCACACTGGAATAGAAACATAAAAGAAATGTAGAAAGCAGCTGAAGTAAGATCCAAAGGGAAACTACTGGCCTCATCACAGGAAATGTACCATTATGCCTAATCAAGTCCCACCTGTGCTGAAACTGTTCGTAGAACACTTTCAGGGTGAATTTCTGGATCTTTTTAGGCCAACCTGGTCTGAACCATGAAAATTATTGACATCAAAATTTCTGAATTCATTTGAGTGGCACGACTGAGCAGTTTTGCACTTTGGTGCCATGACAACAGCTAATTCAGCATCCATCTTACATCCTGTCTCTTTTTCCACGTTCTCTCCAGCCAAAACAGTCAGTCCAATATCGACACACCGGCCATTTTTAACGTGTACCATGGCTGACTCAAAACATTCCAATAAGGGCATCATCAGAGGAAGAGGGGAAAATAAAGAGAGGAAGAGACACAGGAAGAGAGAAGACAAGACTTAAGCCTGACTTTTACTGGCGGGAGAGAGCTCAGAGAAAAAAAAGACGGGATAGAAGATGATTCTGGATTAGGATGAAGACGATGCTGGATAAGCCGTCATAAAGAAAGATTTCAGAGGGGAGACAGTATGAAGATAATGCTGGATTAGGACGAAGATGATGCTGGTTTAGGAGAAAGATGATGCTGGTACAGGGCAAAGATGATGCTGGTTCAGGATGAAGATGATGCTGGATAAGGATAAAAGGATGCTGGATTCGGATAATGATGATGCTGGATAAGGATAAAGATGATGCTGGATAAGGATAAAGATGATGCTGGATAAGGATGAAGATGATGCTGGATAAGGATAAAGATGATGCTGGATAAGGATAAAGATGATGCTGGATTCCGATAATGATGATGCTGGATAAGGATGAAGATGATGCTGGATAAGGATAAAGATGATGCTGGTACAGGGCGAGGATGATGCTGGTTCAGGATGAAGATGATGCTGGATAAGGATAAAAGGATGCTGGATACGGATAATGATGATGCTGGATAAGGATAAAGATTATGCTGGATTCCGATAATGATGATGCTGGATAAGGATGAAGATGATGCTGGATAAGGATAAAGATGATGCTGGATAAGGATAAAGATGATGCTGGTACAGGGCGAGGATGATGCTGGTTCAGGATGAAGATGATGCTGGATAAGGATGAAGATGATGCTGGATAAGGATAAAGATGATGCTGGATAAGGATGAAGATTATGCTGGATAAGGATGAAGATGATGCTGGATAAGGATAAAGATGATGCTGGATAAGGATGAAGATGATGCTGGATAAGGATAAAGATGATGCTGGATTCCGATAATGATGATGCTGGATAAGGATGAAGATGATGCTGGATAAGGATAAAGATGATGCTGGATAAGGATAAAGATGATGCTGGTACAGGGCGAGGATGATGCTGGTTCAGGATGAAGATGATGCTGGATAAGGATAAAAGGATGCTGGATTCGGATAATGATGATGCTGGATAAGGATAAAGATGATGCTGGATAAGGATGAAGATGATGCTGGATAAGGATAAAGATGATGCTGGATAAGGATGAAGATGATGCTGGATAAGGATGAAGATGATCCTGGAAAAGGATAAAGATAATGCTGGATTAGGACGAAGATGATGCTGGTTTAGGAGAAAGATGATGCTGGTACAGGGCGAAGATGATGCTGGTTCAGGATAAAAGGATGCTGGATTTGGATAATGATGATGCTGGATAAGGATGAAGATGATGCTGGATAAGGATAAAGATGATGCTGGATTTGGATAATGATGATGCTGGATTCGGATGAAGATGATGCTGGATTCGGATGAAGATGATGCTGGATAAGGATAAAGATGATGCTGGATAAGGATGAAGATGATGCTTGAAAAGGATGACGATGATGCTGGATTCGGATGAAGATGATGCTGGATAAGGATGAAGATGGTGCTGGATAAGGATGAAGATGATGCTGGATAAGGATAAAGATGATGCTGGATTCGGATGAAGATGATGCTGGATTCGGATGAAGATGATGCTGGATTAGGATGAAGATGATGCTGGATTAGGATGAAAATGATGTTGGATTTGGATAATGATGATGCTGGATAAGAAAGAAGATGATGTGGGATTAGAATGAAGATGATACTGGATTCGGATAATGATGATGCTGGATAGGGATGAAGATGATGCTGGATTAGGATGAAGATGATCCTGGATTTGGATAATGATGATGCTGGATAAGAAAGAAGATGATGTGGGATTAGAATGAAGATGATACTGGATTCGGATAATGATGATGCTGGATAAGAAAGAAGATGATGTGGGATTAGAATGAAGATGATACTGGATTCGGATAATGATGATGCTGGATAGGGATGAAGATGATGCTGGATTAGGATGAAGATGATGCTGGATTCAGATAATGATGATGCTGGATAAGGATAAAGATGATGCTGGATAAGGATGAAGATGATGCTTGAAAAGGATGAAGATGATGCTGGATTCCGATAATGATGATGCTGGATAAGGATGAAGATGATGCTGGATAAGGATAAAGATGATGCTGGTACAGGGCGAGGATGATGCTGGTTCAGGATGAAGATGATGCTGGATAAGGATAAAAGGATGCTGGATACGGATAATGATGATGCTGGATAAGGATAAAGATGATGCTGGATTCCGATAATGATGATGCTGGATAAGGATAAAGATGATGCTGGATAAGGATAAAGATGATGCTGGATAAGGATAAAGATGATGCTGGTACAGGGCGAGGATGATGCTGGTTCAGGATGAAGATGATGCTGGATAAGGATGAAGATGATGCTGGATAAGGATAAAGATGATGCTGGATAAGGATAAAGATTATGCTGGATAAGGATGAAGATGATGCTGGATAAGGATAAAGATGATGCTGGATAAGGATGAAGATGATGCTGGATAAGGATAAAGATGATGCTGGATAAGGATAAAGATGATGCTGGATTCCGATAATGATGATGCTGGATAAGGATGAAGATGATGCTGGATAAGGATAAAGATGATGCTGGATAAGGATAAAGATGATGCTGGATAAGGATAAAGATGATGCTGGATTCGGATGAAGATGATGCTGGATTCGGATGAAGATGATGCTGGATTAGGCTGAAAATGATGTTGGATTAGGGATGAAGATGATCCTGGATTTGGATAATGATGATGCTGGATAAGAAAGAAGATGATGTGGGATTAGAATGAAGATGATACTGGATTTGGATAATGATGATGCTGGATAGGGATGAAGATGATGCTGGATTAGGATGAAGATGATCTTGGATTTGGATAATGATGATGCTGGATAAGAAAGAAGATGATGTGGGATTAGAATGAAGATGATACTGGATTCGGATAATGATGATGCTGGATAGGGATGAAGATGATGCTGGATTAGGATGAAGATGATGCTGGATTCAGATAAAGATGATGCTGGATTAGGATGAAGATGATGCTGTCGTTAGGGGACAGCACAGGTAGAAAATCTGCCAACGTTCAGTCGTGCTGCTTCAACAACTTTAAAGCTGTTCAGGAATTTGACCAGAAGAGTTTTGAGTCCAATCAGAACACATCTGTGTTCAAAGAGAGACTGTTTGAGAGTTTTTTCAGCATTTTGAGAGAGTAAAACAAGATTTCAGTGTGAAAACATGGGGTTCTCTCAAGAATCAAATAAGTACCCCAGTTTAAAGATGGTAAAACACCACCATATGAGATTAAAAACTGAATTTGTGCAGGTCCCATGTCTGCACCCTCTCAACTGAGGAATGCAGTGGCAGTTTTGTTTCAGGGTGGATGTTCATCTCATTTTATGGACTGGAACAGTTTGGATCTCAGCATGAGAGGTCACTTTTCTATAAATATGTCCGGTTGTTGGCTGAGGAAAAAATGCTCCTACTGTGATAACTAATCATTTTTGGTACTTGCGTTAACTATCTTCAATGTCACATCATGAAAAAACATCATTAGAGCAACAATAAAAACATGAATAATTGTGATTAAGGCCATTTTTTGAGCTGCAAGCAGGTGGAGGGTCATAATGATCCAAAATAGCTGTGGAATGAAAGCTAGTGAGACTGTGGGTGTGTTAGAGGAAGGGGGCTGTCGTCACCATGGCAACTGTGACAACTGAAGAGGTATAAAAGCAAGGCATGGCTGAGGTGGCAGTCGGTTAGTTGGGCTCGTCTGAACAGTGTGGGCGAGCAGAGGGAATGCAAAGTGCCACCATATGTCAAATAATTCACACAAATACACACACACAACAAACAAACAAACAAAAACACATCTGCATATGAGATGTGAAGAATTAACTCCACCAGCGGGGAGGAGGCATGAAGGCACAGCGATGTGAAGAATCTTATTTACTTCTTTGTTTGTTGACGCTGAGCTTTAAACTAGAATTTTTGTCAGACTTTAGTGTGAAAAATGCAATCCAGAGTAAAACTAACTCTGAACACGACGTATTACACCATGTCAGAATCTAAAGAGCAATAACCGAGTCAAACTACAGAAGCGTGTGAAAACCCAAGTCCACAGCATCATCAATGAGTCAGACCACGTCTACAGATGTCTGTGTAATTTGCTGGTCCGCAGCTTCCACCTGTTAACCATGCCGAGGAGGAAAGACATCCGCCATGGCCTCAGAGAAGCAGTGGTTGCCAATCAAGTTAACTTTATTTATAAGCACATCTAAAAAACAACAGGTGTTGTTGACCAAAGTCCCACTGAGATAATGAGATATATATTTAGTAGGGGTGCAATGATAACAAAAATTCACAATTCGGTTCAATTCTATACTTTAGCTTCACGGTTATAGAAGTTATTGATACAGAAAAATGTACATTTTATGCCTTTTTTAAACCCAATCTGCTTTTGTCCTCAGCGGTTTACCATCAGGGTCATACTCAACAAGAAAAACAAAGTAGTTCCACCTGTGTTTTCAACACAGAACTAATTGTCAGAACACAAGTTAATGAAATGAATTTAAAACTCTGTATTGTTTGATATTTGACACATAGTGCTCACAGTTCGATACATGCGTACGATTTGGTCCAGTATGAATACAAGTGTTGTTGCACCCCTAATACTTAGTTTATCACGCTGCTTCTGCATTTTGACTCCGTTTTCTTCATGAGTAGAGAAATAAATATGAACGGGTGTAATGTGTCACATGATGTTGATCAGAGGTTGGATTCACTGCATTTTCACACTCGGTGAGGACCAGATGGTACCCCTGAAAAAACTGTTGGTATCTTTACTGTCTGGCTTTCTCATCAGCTCATGTTGTGCATGTTTTTTTTTAAATTGTTTTTTTATATTGGCTTTTAAAAAATAAAGTATCAGCTTCAGGGGACTTTGCATGCTTCTTCATCACTATGAAGACAAATGACGAAGGTGATGGTGCTTTCTGGAAATTTGTTTTAGTAGAGAGAAAAGCATGAAACCAAAGTGCGTTGAGTCTGTGAGGCAGGCAGGCAGGAAAAGGAGAGCGAAGCAAACCGAATGGAAGTTGGCGCCTGCCAACATCAGCTCACCGGCTCACGCTGCACATCCACCATCTACAATACCTCACTGCAACCTCACATCCACCATCTACAATCCCTCACTGCAACCTCACATCCACCATCTACAACACCTCACTGCAACCTCACATCCTCCATCTACAACACCTCACTGCAACCTCACATCCTCCATCTACAATACCTCACTGCAACCTCACATCCACCATCTACAACACCTCACTGCAACCTCACATCCTCCATCTACAATACCTCACTGCAACCTCACATCCACCATCTACAACACCTCACTGCAACCTCACATCCACCATCTACAACACCTCACTGCAACCTCACATCCACCATCTACAACACCTCACTGCAACCTCACATCCACCATCTACAACACCTCACTGCAACCTCACATCCACCATCTACAACACCTCACTGCAACCTCACATCCACCATCTACAATACCTCACTGCAACCTCACATCCACCATCTACAACACCTCACTGCAACCTCACATCCACCATCAACAACACCCCACTGCAACCTCAAATCCACCATCTACAATACCTTACTGCAACCTCACATCCACCATCTACAATACCTCACTGCAACCTCACATCCACCATCTACAATACCTCACTGCAACCTCACATCCACCATCTACAACACCTCACTGCAACCTCACATCCACCATCTACAATACCTCACTGCAACCTCACATCCACCATCTACAATACCTCACTGCAACCTCACATCCACCATCTACAACACCTCACTGCAACCTCACATCCACCATCTACAACACCTCACTGCAACCTCACATCCACCATCTACAACACCTCACTGCAACCTCACATCCACCATCTACAATACCTCACTGCAAACTCACATCCACCATCTACAATACCTCACTGCAACCTCACATCCACCATCTACAACACCTCACTGCAACCTCACATCCACCATCTACAACACCTCACTGCAACCTCACATCCACCATCTACAACACCCCACTGCAACCTCACATCCACCATCTACAATACCTCACTGCAACCTCACATCCACCATCTACAACACCTCACTGCAACCTCACATCCACCATCTACAATACCTCACTGCAACCTCACATCCACCATCTACAACATCTCACTGCAACCTCACATCCACCATCTACAACACCTCACTGCAACCTCACATCCACCATCTACAACACCTCACTGCAACCTCACATCCACCATCTACAATACCTCACTGCAACCTCACATCCACCATCTACAACACCTCACTGCAACCTCACATCCACCATCTACAACACCTCACTGCAACCTCACATCCACCATCTACAACACCTCACTGCAACCTCACATCCACCATCTACAACACCTCACTGCAACCTCACATCCACCATCTACAACACCTCACTGCAACCTCACATCCACCATCTACAACACCTCACTGCAACCTCACATCCACCATCTACAACACCTCACTGCAACCTCACATCCACCATCTACAACACCTCACTGCAACCTCACATCCACCATCTACAACACCTCACTGCAACCTCACATCCACCATCTACAACACCTCACTGCAACCTCACATCCACCATCTACAACACCTCACTGCAACCTCACATCCACCATCTACAACACCTCACTGCAACCTCACATCCACCATCTACAATACCTCACTGCAACCTCACATCCACCATCTACAACACCTCACTGCAACCTCACATCCACCATCTACAATACCTCACTGCAACCTCACATCCACCATCTACAACACCTCACTGCAACCTCACATCCACCATCTACAACACCTCACTGCAACCTCACATCCACCATCTACAACACCTCACTGCAACCTCACATCCACCATCTACAATACCTCACTGCAACCTCAAATCCACCATCTACAACACCTCACTGCAACCTCACATCCACCATCTACAACACCTCACTGCAACCTCCCATCCACCATCTACAACACCTCACTGCAACCTCACATCCACCATCTACAACACCTCACTGCAACCTCACATCCACCATCTACAATACCTCACTGCAACCTCACATCCACCATCTGCACACCTCACTGCAACCTCACATCCACCATCTACAACACCTCACTGCAACCTCACATCCACCATCTACAATACCTCACTGCAACCTCACATCCACCATCTACAACACCTCACTGCAACCTCACATCCACCATCTACAACACCTCACTGCAACCTCACATCCACCATCTACAATACCTCACTGCAACCTCACATCCACCATCTACAACACCTCACTGCAACCTCACATCCACCATCTACAACACCTCACTGCAACCTCACATCCACCATCTACAATACCTCACTGCAACCTCACATCCACCATCTACAATACCTCACTGCAACCTCACATCCACCATCTACAACACCTCACTGCAACCTCACATCCACCATCTACAACACCTCACTGCAACCTCACATCCACCATCTACAACACCTCACTGCAACCTCACATCCACCATCTACAACACCTCACTGCAACCTCACATCCACCATCTACAACACCTCACTGCAACCTCACATCCACCATCTACAACACCTCACTGCAACCTCACATCCACCATCTACAACACCTCACTGCAACCTCACATCCACCATCTACAACACCTCACTTCAACCTCACATCCACCATCTACAACACCTCACTGCAACCTCACATCCACCATCTACAACACCTCACTGCAACCTCACATCCACCATCTACAACACCTCACTGCAACCTCACATCCACCATCTACAACACCTCACTGCAACCTCACATCCACCATCTACAACACCTCACTGCAACCTCACATCCACCATCTACAACACCTCACTGCAACCTCACATCCACCATCTACAACACCTCACTGCAACCTCACATCCACCATCTACAACACCTCACTGCAACCTCACATCCACCATCTACAACACCTCACTGCAACCTCACATCCACCATCTACAACACCTCACTGCAACCTCACATCCACCATCTACAACACCTCACTGCAACCTCACATCCACCATCTACAACACCTCACTGCAACCTCACATCCACCATCTACAACACCTCACTGCAACCTCACATCCACCATCTACAACACCTCACTGCAACCTCACATCCACCATCTACAACATCTCACTGCAACCTCACATCCACCATCTACAACACCTCACTGCAACCTCACATCCACCATCTACAACACCTCACTGCAACCTCACATCCACCATCTACAACACCTCACTGCAACCTCACATCCACCATCTACAACACCTCACTGCAACCTCACATCCACCATCTACAACACCTCACTGCAACCTCACATCCACCATCTACAACACCTCACTGCAACCTCACATTCACCATCTACAACACCTCACTGCAACCTCACATCCACCATCTACAACACCTCACTGCAACCTCACATCCACCATCTACAACACCTCACTGCAACCTCACATCCACCATCTGCAACACCTCACTGCAACCTCACATCCACCATCTACAACACCTCACTGCAACCTCATATCCACCATCTGCAACATCTCACTGCAACCTCACATCCACCATCTACAACACCTCACTGCAACCTCACATCCACCATCTACAACACCTCACTGCAACCTCACATCCACCATCTGCAACATCTCACAGCAACCTCACATCCACCATCTACAACACCTCACTG
>JALJCO010009785.1:0-112245 GCA_023101725.1 Atherinomorus stipes
TACTCTTCATATGTGAATAAAGCAGAATCTCCTGGACTATTTATCATAAACCCGGAATGTTCGTAAAACTGCACTCTTCAACTTTTTTATTAACTATGAATGTATGGTGATGCATCAGCTACTGACTCAGTAAAACAACACAATAATCGATTTTTACCATATTAATACAAGCAAACGAGGCCTAAGTCTTATCAGCACATACCCAGCAGTGCATGGTCTCATGCAGGTTAATGTGTGAAACATCCATCTTCCTACCCAGCAGCATCCCAGGTCTCAGACTGAGGCTTTAACCTGAGCACAGAAACTATTTTTTTATGATGTTACTGCAGAAAATCCTGGAAATGGATGTTGGTTCGTTCTTGCTTTATCAAAGCAGCAGATGTACTACATTGATGCTGACGTGTTGAGACATTATTGAGCCGAAGGTCATTGTAAGCAATCAATAAGCGTGTTTATTACCACACAGAAGCCCCAGTCCATTAATGTCCATTCTGTTGGCGTTACATGTAACATTTTCATTTCCATTTAACATTTGTGGACCATCTCAAGGGAAATGTTTCCCAGGACTGAGGAGAAATTATTAAAGAACATCCGTATGGAATTCATCTTTCTATATGAGGGTTGCTTTAAATTAAATTACAGCTGTTTATACCTTATTGGTTATATCTTCTAATCAGCTGTGATTTTCACTTTTTTTTAAATTGTGTCACTTATTTTCATGTTCACTATATTTATTAAGAGAAGTAGATGGGCTTGTATTTCCATCGTTTTGCTCTTTTAGTGATACTTTGTCCTGTTATGGTTGTTTTGGAAGAGTTCAGTTTTCTTCTTAGAAAAAGGAGGACAATAAACGGGGAAGGCCACCATTCATTTGCTCAAAAATTGTTTATATATTTTTGTTTTTGGTTTGAATTTCCCCACTGCAATTAAAAAAGCAAACAAAAAAACTTTGAATTTTAATGCTAAAATTTTCTAGCAAGATGAGTCAACATCATTCAAAGATGTAGCTGATCTTTTTTTTCTTTTCTTTTATAGTTTTTATTTATACAAGCAGTCTCATTTACACGATAGGTTAACCTAACAGGCGAGGCTTTGGACTGGATCTAGTTTTGACAGTCTAAATAATTTCAAATAAATGAATTAAATAAGTTTTAAATAAGATCATTGACAACTGCTGTATTCTTTAGTCAAGTTAAAGAATATAGCGTTCTTAAGAATGACCTAAAAAATGCCACCAAGGGCCGGATTTATCAAGATCTATATTTGCGTGTAATAATTTGCCCACGCTATCTTGCACGAGGGGCTGAACCATGGTTTGCGAGTGATTTACCAAGAATGAAGGCGCAAATTACAGCGAAAGTGCAAAGTGTTGGAACGCCCCTATATAAATTAGGTTTTGCGTGTTTCGAAGTTTGCAGCGTAGCAAATTGCGAGAGACAACAGCGCAAAAGGATATTCAACGCCAGATGAGGCGCCAATTCCAACAGTGGCCTTCCTGTGTGGAGTTTGCATGTTCTCCCCGTGTATGCGTGGGTTCTCTCAGGGTACTCCGGCTTCCTCCCACCATCCAAAGACATGCATGTTTCTCATCTTCTTACTAAGATGAGAAAAGTGGACCACATCCAGTTCTGAGGGCTTTACACTGGCTGCCTGTCCATCAGATCATGAATTTAAAGATATGATACCAGTGACCCGTCATGAACCTACCAGACCCCAGGTGATCTGGATAGTGTCTTTTATCAATTTCCAGGGTCAGAACCAGAAATGAAGAAGCTGTGTTCAGCTTCTATCCTGCAAATGTCTGGAACAAACTCCCAGAAATCTTCTGATCAACATGGTTCATGGGAATACTTCCTGGCTTACTCAGCACATGCTCCAAAGCCTCAGCATTACATGCACCATTTCTACATACCACGTGCTAGCAATGAACGTAGTACACATTTTGTTTTACCTAAAGAGCCTATCTATGCTCATTTTTTGTATGTAGTAGATATACCTTTTCAAATGTTGTCAAACATCTCTTGAGAAAGATTCTGTCTTCTGCTTTAGTCCTTTCGCTGGTCACGTGAGGAAATACTGCACAATTTCTGGTGGCACTGCTCCATTTGCTGCATTTGAGTACACATCTGCAAGCTCTCTGACAACATACTAAAATATGCATGAAATGAACACGGAGAAGATGGACAGAAAGCTCCATCTGTATGCCAATGCATATTTAATGTTTAGCATAAATGGGCCTTATTAGACATAGTATGTAGTAGAAGTGGAGTTGTCCTTGTCTGCTAACTGGCTGTACTGTCATTATAGGGGATGCTTTAGATGTTTTCTTTTTTTACTAATGCAAATTCACTTAAACTCCAGGAAGTGCCACAAATGTGAAAAATTGATATTTTAATTATTTTAAAAATTGCCTAAATGTTTTGATTTTTATACCCCCCCCCCCCCCCACACACACACACACACACACACACACACACACCTTTTTTTTTTTTTTTTTTTTAGTGTTTCAAATAAACCTAAATTTTCATTGTCAGAGCACATTACTACTTTTTTCATCAATGAATATGTCAGAAAAATACAGTATGGATTTCTTTTTTATATATTATTATTTTAGAAATTAAACTGAGGTCCTGAAAATAACAAACATCATAAATGGGATTTTAACAGACAACAGGACTTTTATCTCTGTATATGTAAGGGCTGGGACACTATATTCTTTTCTGACGATTAGATTTTTTTTTTTTTATGAGTAGTTTTGTGTGCCAATTCAATTTAATTTGCGATTCTTCGATATTTCTGATTTTTGTGATTTTTAAATTTGGTTTTTATAACCCCAGACCCAGCTGTCCACCATTTTCTGCTTTCTGGTTAAGTTTTTTGCAGAAACAGATATAATTTAATGTTACTCGAGGGAAAAAAATTTGCCCTTTTCTGGAGAAAAGGGTTGTTTTGTTTTTTTTTCTTTTGCTCTACCAACTTAAAAATATGGACTTAATTTCTCTTTTTTTATCATTTCAGTTTGTGTGATTGACATATATTGACTGAACACGGTGAGTAGGTGAATTCAGAGAGCTTCCCTGAGTCCAACATAAGAGACATATGAGGAAGCTAAAGTGTTGGATACAGACAGACATGTTGGATTAGTGTGTCTTGTTTTACAGGGGGTAGCCTATCGATCCCGACACTGATGATGACAGAGTGGATTTGTTGTTTCCTCTCCTGGGGGTCATATTCAGTCTTTAACCTCTGATAATAATCAATTTAACAGGATATACAGAATTTTAAATGTTTGTTCTTCTACTGCAAATTAAGTCTGGATGAAATCAGGTAAAAAAGAAATCCATATTTGTTTATTTCACTTGACAAAATATGTAATAGATTATTTTTGATTGATTTGCAGTTGCTTGTAATCATAAGGTCTTATCACCGAGACAGTTCTGGTGAATAAATCCAAATAAAATAATCTGCATGGTGGTGTGGTGGGAAGCACCGTAGCCTCACAGTAAGAGGGTCAGCAGTTCTGTTCCATGGTCTGCATGCCTGGGTTTTTCTGGGCATTCCAGCTTCCTCCCACCAATTAAACACATGCATGTTAAATTAATTGGTCTCCGTAAAATTCTTCCTGAGAGTGAGTGTGAGTGTAAGTGAATGTTTGTGTTCATGTGCTGGCCCTATATACTGCGACCTCTCTAGGGTACTCCCCCCATCTTGCCTGCTAATTGCTGCTAGAGGCTCCAGCTTCCCTGTGACCCTGAATTGGAATAAGTGGTATAGAAATAAGTGACTGAAAATGATCAGCTCAATTTTTTTCATTAAGTTCTTAGTTAAAAATCCATTGGATTATTGTCATATTTTTGTTGTCATTAACATACTCCCAATTCTCTCTCTGACTCCCTTTTCTACACAAACATGAACTCTAATCCCTAATTTCTGTCTCTTTACTGAAATATAAAAACATTAAATAAATACTAGCTCTTTGGGTTGATGACTCTCACAACTTTGGGTCCTGCATGCTAATGATCAGAGGAAAAATTAAATGGTTTTCATTTTCATCTTTCTAACTTGAGGCTAAGATTAACACTGAAATTTACTGAGGGGTTGAAAAAAAAGTGATAATGTTTACTCTGCAAATGAGAACATGAAAAGAAGAAATAAAAACTGACAGGTCTGTGAATGTTGATATTACACAGAGCAGTATCAATGTGTGTGTGGGTGTGTGTATACGGGTTGACAGAAAAACTGAGAGAAAGTAAAGAAGTTGAATGAAGAAGAAAGGGAGTACATTTTAATAGTCAAAGCCAACACATTCATCTGTGTTGATTAGCATTAGGGCAAGCAGATGTTTGCAGGTGTGCAGGTTTCTGTTTGGTGCAGCAGATTTTAAATCTGTTCACCTGCCCAGAGAATCTGTGGACAGTGGCAGCTCAAAAAATCCTACTTGATGGCAGTTTACTGAAGTAAGAGGATGTTTTTTTCTTCACATGGATGTAAAATCTATTACATTGTTAGCAGAGCTCTAAGTGCCAGTCAAGATGGCTGGTAACACTGCTTGATTTGTAAAGTGGGAGGTCCTGGAACACAAAAGAGGGGTGCTTCCAGAAGGAGGAGTTTTTGCTAACCCCCTTTAAACTTACCAGTTATTTCCAATCAACACAACACAGCACATAAACTAGCCATGTTTAAACTTGCCACTACAGACAAATCAGGGTTAGAAAGCTTAGATTCTCCACAATTCAAGCATCACATCCCCATTATGGGCAGCACAAAAGCATGATTAATAAAGATATATCAACATGGTAAAACACAAATTAGAAAAAGCAACTGTGACTCCCTACCTTTGAAGTGGTCCTGAAGCCATGTATGTAAATCCAGTCTTCAATTGTTTATATTACTTCTATTTGTAAGGGTCTACCAACTAAAAGTAATAAAACATTCTTCATAAAAACATTCCATATTGTGAAAATAGCCACAAAGTACAGTTTTAACCATCCAAAAAATTTGCTTGTCAAAACTAATGCTTCACGTTTTGGTAGCCATGTTCTTCTGAACCGCTTCGTTGCTGTTGGGTATGCTTGTATTCCCCACTTTCCTGCCTACAAAACAGAAGTGTCCCCATCAATTTCTGTTTAGATTTTACCCCGGGACAGCTCATGTGATAAAACAAGGGCTCCCAGTTTGGAAGACCAATGAGCACTGACTTGTTATTTGATGCCTCACAAAGTCCTGCTTCTATTGGTTAGGCCCACATTGGTCTTTGATTTGGGTAGCCAACGAAATTAACTTTGTAACAATGGTTGCCAAGGCCAGTTCAGCTATGTTAAAGCCCTGAGAATGTGTGCAGCTCCAACGTTAGTTTCCTGTTGCCTAAAATTCACCTTAGAATTATGCAAGTGTTCTGGTATAGCCTCAATGGGGAATATACAGTAAAAAAATAGATAACAAATTTCTTGCTTTTTTAGGAGGGGGGGGGGGGGGGGTGTTTAGTATAGTGATGGATCCAATAAAATAGTTTTCGGAACCAACATTGGAGGTGCCAGAACACTTTCCGGCTGGATTTGGCTCAAATTGAGCCCGAGCTGGAATACAGTACACTCCCAAAGCTACCAGCTTTGCTGAATTTCCATCAGACAAATAGAAAAAGGACAAGAATGACAGGAAGGGTCATAACAAGAAAAAAGGCAACAGTCAAGATAAGACTGGCTGGAATGAGTTCACAGTACAGGTACAGCAGGATGCAAGATGGATGCCAGTGGATGATGATTTAGACACCCGAGAAGATGTTTCAGTCAATTCCCAACCCATTTTGATTGTGTTTTGGAGTGTAAGTGAAGCAGAATGTTTTTTCTCTCTTTTTTTTAAATTGAATAATTTGAACATTTATCACAGTAAAGGAAACAAATACCTTAACTTCTCCTATACACTGGCTTTCAGCTGAAGCTGCTTCTATTTCAACTCCTATAGTTGCACCCGTCTTTTTTGAGGCTTTCCATCGCTATCAAGAGCTGACGGTGCTGAAGTCAGTTGGTCAGTCACAAAGAAGTCAAAGGGAGCATAAACGTAAACGTCTTATCAGAAAATTATCTTTTTTTCCTACGTGAATTTAACATTTTTTTCAACTTCTTGATTTATTCTGCCCGACAGCGTTAGATGACCTTCCCAGAAATCACTTTTTTCAGTGAAACACATTAAAGTAAGGAAACAACACAATGTCATCTTTTTTGATATACAGACGAGGATGGGCGTCGTGACATTCAGTCAGCCCTTTTTTTCCACGACAGGGTTTTATAGGTATGACCCTTTTCATATAACCTCAAATCAGAGTCCTGTACATCAAGGCTGCCAGCCTGTCAGAGCTGGAGCTTTTAGAATGCCAGGGGTATGTCACCTTAGATCGGTGGTGAGGCTGCTCAGGAGTGAGATCTGGGGTGGCGTTAATGCATGTCTGACTCACAATGTGTTGAAGTCATGTCTTCACTGGGTGCTGTCACTACTCCGAGGAAGTGACAGCTGAAAAATCCCTCGTCTTCGCCAAACTTGCCAAATGTGCTCTTAGACATCCAACCCCAGGGACAGAAAGTTTGCAAAAGCTAAAATACCTGAGCTCATTTTATCCAATTAACTAACCTCACTCAGTCTATCAGACTAAAGTTTTTTGGGCTCCTCTTCTCTTAGCTGCTAAAAGGACATGACTGGAGGAGCATACGACTCACCTGATCATGATGATGAGGCCTGTCGCTGTGTAGAGTTCAAAGTGAGGCTCAAGAATCTGGAGGTAGTATTGAAAACCGGACATTTGATTTTCCTGATGCACAAATATTACTCAGCTGCAGATATCTGCTGCATTTATTGAGTAAGCACGCATGACAATGTAATGGCAAAAAAACGAAATGACGATCATATTCAAGAGAAACGTCCACTAAGTTGTTTTATTCCATTTTCTTTGTTTGATTTCCCATTTCTACTTTCTACATCAAGTTAAAATTGGTATAAAATCTTATATTCACATGGTTTTAAAAATTGATAAGCTGGATATGTTCTCATTACATTCTTC
Organism: Atherinomorus stipes; assembly: GCA_023101725.1. Lineage (NCBI taxonomy): Eukaryota > Metazoa > Chordata > Actinopteri > Atheriniformes > Atherinidae > Atherinomorus > Atherinomorus stipes. The sequence continues at coordinate 7,052 of JALJCO010009785.1, forward strand.
ATTTATGAAGTGTCGGAATAGTGTGTGTGCACATCATGGCTATATGGACGTATGTACAGTTGCGTAGCCAAACTATAAAACTTCAAGAAAAAAAAAAAAGGATGGAAATCAGGAAACATGCAAAACTTTCAGAACTACAGCTCTCTCCCTACCCCTGATAGTACTTGACTGGACCCCTTTTCCATTGGATCTTCATTCTTGGAGGCTTAGATTCAACAAACATTCCTCAAGAGATTTTACTCCATAGTCATGATAGCATCACACAGGTACTGCAGATTTGTCAGCTGTACATCCATGATGAGAATCACTTCTACTCTATCACACCGCCAGCAGCAGCCAATACAAGTCAGAATGGATCCATGCTTTCATGTTTCATGTCTTTAATCAGAGGTGTCACAGCTGAAATGGAGACTCTTCAGACCAGGTAGCATTTTTCCAATCTTCTGTTGTCCAATTTAGGAGAGCCTGTGTGAATTGTAGCCTCAGTTTCCTGAGGTCTGTGTGGTCTTCTGCTGCTTTAGCCCATCTGCTTTAAGGCTGGACATGTTTCGCGTTCAGAGATGGTATTCTGTATACCTTGGTTGGAACTAAAACTTGTTTGAAATTCCTGTTGTCTTTGTATCGTCTCCCACAATCTCTTTTTTGGGATCATTCACTGCTGATGAATCCTGAATGCTGATGAGTGTAGCTGTTTCCTCCGAATGTGTTCTCTTTAATTTAGAGTTAGGTTCGGAGAAACATTTTTTGTGTTGTAAACATAGACTGTTTTAAAAGAGGAACAAACCTTCCGCTATGTCACCTGTTGGTTTTCTAAAGAGCTAAAAGTGAAACTAGTTGGGCGTTCCCACCGTTGTCATCTTTGCTGCCTCAAATGTGTGTCATCTCTCCTGGAAAATACAAAAATGGGCAAAGTGCTGCCCCGGGGCAAATGATTGACAGCCAATGTACTCTGGGCTAAATGTTAACCAAGCTAACATGAAACTAACAAAAGCTAACAACAATTAGCCGCCTAATCGGCGGGTTAAAGGTAAAGTATGCTTGGACTTGCTATGGGGATTATCACGCTTGCCGGAAGTTCGGGTTTTTAATTCTTTTTTTGGGGGGGATTATAAAGCGGTTTTTTTTTTTTTATATTTTAAAGGAAAAAAACAAAAAAAATAAAATTTTTTTTTCTAGAGGGAGGGGAAATTGGATAAAAAGATGGGTCAAAGGGAATGATTCGCCGTGGTGAAGGGGGGAAATTTAAAAAAAAACACAGGTTTGTTTGCCCCGGGGGGGGGAAAAGGCGCAAAATAAAGAGAGAGAAAGAGAGAGAAAGTTTACTGACGTGGGTGAGATTGTGGGTGTAAAAACAAAAAAAACAAAAAAATGGGGGGTGGGTCTCCACCTTCCCGGGGGAAAAGAAGGGGGGGGGGAGAAGAGAGGAGGGGGAAGCAGATGGATGAGTGTTTGCAGCAGAGAATGGGAGGGGGGTCGCGGTGGAGGATGATAATAACTGATAAACGAGAGGTGGTCTGGCGGGGAAAAAAAAAAAGGGGGTTTTTTTATAAAAAAGGGTCGGTCCTTCAGGGGGGTGAATCGGTGTTTTAATTCAATTCTTCCTAGAATTAATTCAGGAGGAAAGAAAATTGGGAATGGTGTTTATCAAATAAAAGATTAAAGGGGAGGAGGGGGTGGAATAATGATAGGAGGATAGGAATAGTTGAGGGGGGGGGGGGCTAAATTGGGGGGGAGAAAAAAAAAATAATTGAAAAGCTTCTTTTTTGGAGGTCCCCATTGGACAGGGAAAGGGGGGGGTAGAGAGATTTAGATGGTTGTGTGTTAAAAGGAAAATAAAGGAGGGGAAAAAGGAGGAGGCTGATGAAAGCATGGAGAGGGGGGGGTGGGTGCTCACAGGGAAAAAAAAAATGTTTTATTATAAAAAAGGCGGCCTCTTCAGCGGGGAAATCGATGTGATACAGTTTAGATAAATATCACTTAGTCTAGAATGAAAATTAAATATGTTGGAGTTTATCGATATAAAAGATAAAGAGAGAAGGGTTATAAAGGGGGAGGAGGAGGAGCGAAAAATTACCACCTTCAAGAGGGACGGGGGCTATTAGCTGGCTAAAAAGTTCAAGTTAAAGTTTATTTGTATAGCACATCTATGCAACCAAAGGTGCCCAGAGTGCTTTACAACATATAAAAACCATAAAACAATCAAAAATAAAAGAACAACAACAGCAAAAGTTGACAGAAACAATAACTGCAACCTTGTTAGACAATTTAAAACCACCATTATGCCACTCTGCTATAGGCTGAGGCCTTCCTGAGAGCAAACAAGGAATCAATAAGTAGCCACCGGCCAGCAGACCGGCATCCAGTCTGCCACTTGTCAATTAAAGAGACACCCCTAATTATGTGTAATTTCAAGTTTAAATAACATCTAAATGGATGAGTTATATAGAAATCCCCCCCCCCCACTCCCACAGTTGACATGAAGGTAAACTTGACCTATTCAACCTAAAATGTTTCTTTTTTTTTAACCAGGTTGTAAACATGTTTATTTCTGCTGTGAAGTTGGCCTTTTTAACACAGGAGTCTATGGAGATTTGCTCTGTTTTGCAGCCAGCCCCTAGCGGATTAAGAGTGAACTACAATTTTTTAGCACTTTCCAGCACTTCCGCATTGGCCTCACAGTTGCCCACCGTGTGTTGCCCATTGGGTGTAAGTGAATCTTTTTTATCGACTGCTTTTAGCTAGCCTGGCAGACCAGCTTGACCAACGCCACACTCACCCAGTCAGTCTGGTTTCCTTCCATTGGAAACTGATTTCTACTCTGGTAAAAAAATTGACCGGGCCAATCATAGCGCAGGCGGCGGGACGATGGCGGCCATAGAGGAGTGAGGACCTAGCAATGCCCTTTCTAATGTTTTGAATGAGCTGCACATGCCCTTAAAACTGCTCTGAGGGCTTTCTCCTTACAAAAGACGTTTGTGTCACTTCCATGTTTCTCTGATTGTTTCTCTCCGGTTCACTTTGTTCCCGTTAGTCCCGCCTCTTATCTTGCATTGGAAATCAGTCTCCAACGGAAGGATCCCAGAAAGACTTGCCGTGTATCTCACACATGGGGTTGGTCAGGCTGGCGTGCCAGGCTAGCTTTTTGGGCATCAGCCACCTCTGAGAGTCTTAAGTTTACTGAGAGGTCTGCGTGATGCAGAACAAACACTTCTTCAATCCTACAAATACAGCAGTGAAACGGAGATGAAGATTGCAAGCATGGCTGCAGTAGAGAGCAGACATCCATGTTGTTATGGGGACTGATGTCTAAGGGAAACAAAATGAGCATAAAAAGCAGCTGTTTGGTTAATACTCAGGTTGATTATGAGTAATTGGGTACATAAACTAGCCAACTAAGGGAATGACACATAATACCTTTATTCTCTAAGGCGTATTAACACACTCCATTATACACACTCACACACAGGGTAACTGTATCCCCCTCTGAGTGTTTATAGTCTCAGTGGAGTCATTTATGTGAAACCTATCAGTGCCAAGAGAACAAACTGTGTCCAGAAGCAATTCTTCACCGTCAGTGGTGAGGAGAGAAAAGGTGGAAGGACGGGCAGAAGTGTGAAAAGAGGAGGATGGAAAAGGAGCAGAGAAAAGAAAGAAAATAAGTGTTAGAAATGAAAAAGGGTGTAAAAACAGTAAGAGGAGGAGGGAAAAGAGGGACAGGTAGGTGGATAAGAAAGGAGAAAATGAGGGGTAAAAGGAAAGAGGTCACAAAAAAGCCAAAGAAAGAAACCTGAGATAAAGAATGGAGGGGGAGAAGAGGAGATAGATAAAGTGAAGAGAGGAGCATGTGAGAGGAAAGGCAGGGGAAGGGAGAGTGGAGTGAAAGGTTGAATAAAACAAGGAGATCTGAAAGGAAGTGAAAAAGAAATTACTGGAGAACAAAGCAGGAGGTTGTAGTTGAGGTAAAGTGAAAGAGTAAAGAAACTTGGAAAGATGAGAAGATTGGACTTGCAGAAATAAGATGAATATGAAGAATGGAAAGAGGAGATGGGACAGAAGCTAGAGACCAAAAAAAAAAAAGGAAAAATAACTGCATAAATGTAAAAAATGTTCTGAAGAAGAAGAAGAAAAATAGGATTAATCCCAACAGCAAGACAGGAAATGAGATGACGAGCACAAAGCGTGTGCACTTTGTTTGTTCTGGGTCTCTCCAGCTCCCGCTCAGCGACGGCTAACATTATTTACGCCAGTCTTCACAGCCCCTGCCTTAATAGGTCGTTTCCATCATGTATGACATGCAAAGTTAACGTTTGTGAGCTCGTGCCACCTGCGAAGAGCTGAAGTCTCTCTGTGGACTCAGCAGGCTGCTGTGCTGCAGATGTTTCTGGAACACAGAGGTGGAGGAAAGCAGCTTCAGCTGGGCCAACAATAATTTCAAAACAGCAACTTATGAGCTGAAGGACTGAATTATGCTCACTTTGTGCAAGATATTTGAAAGTACATAAATGATGTCAGAGCGGTTATACTTTGTTTTTGGACATAAAGCTGGAAGGATCAAACCTGGGAGGTGTTTCCATGGCAACAACTGACAGCAGTTAATTTCTGTGGATGTTGGACTGTTGTGTAAGAAGACTATTTCAATATACTTGTGAGGATATCTTTTTATTTTAAATTTGTTCACATTTCTTAAAAAAAGACAGCAACTTAATAAAAAAAAACATGATAAATTTAATCTAGTCTTTGAGATTAGTTTGTTTCAAAACCAAATCAATATTTTCACAATTTTTTTTTCTTTTTCTTGTGGAAACTCAACAATTAAACCATTAGAGCATGTTCATTTCTTAATGAATAAAAACAGAAGATATTTGGACTCAAATAAATTGAGGCTGCTTCTTGTTCCTGTCCCTTGGGTCTTGTTTCATTATTCAGGTTTGACATCTCTTCATTTAGTTGAGTATTTCTGCTCCCATCCAGTGGCCGTTATACACTGAATTACTCCCTGGGCGAGACACCCTTCAAGTACCCCTCCTTCCAACCTCCACACGCACAAAAACAACTTGCCAGGTTTGATTAATGAGATGAAACATATATTTCTCAATTGCCCCAAATCCTTAACAGAACATTTGAAAATCACACTGAAGAGAGCCAGTTATTCCACTGCTGCAATTACAACAGAAAACAAAAGACAATTAAGACATACTGCACAAAACATATAAGTTATCAGAACTTTTAAAAAATCCACAATATACATACTGTAAAATTTGGCAAAATTGTATATAATCAGATAATTTAAAACAAACAATATAAAAATTAAGAATAATATGCAAACAAGTTTTAGAATAAATAGTCTAAATAGCACAAATCCTTTATCACGCGAATAACACACTAAAGACTGAAGGTGTGACTAACTTTAGCCATTTTATACAGTGAATCCATCCAACTGACTCAGATAAGAAAATTAAAAAAAAACTAACAACAAATGAAATAGGCTAAGTGCAAGCGTGTACTGTTTTTATTAGACCCATTATATTAGTTGGCCCATATGACAAAAGAATAAGCGTATAATAAATAAGCCTACAGTATATTCAACCAAACATCTCAATTTTGAAAGTAGGCTACTATTAAAATTGCCAATGTCACATTAAATTAAGAACTGAAAACCCGGAGACAACTTTTTACAAACCCCATCTGGTTTTCTGTGCATTATTACTGTGATGGTTCCAGTGTCCTAATGCTTATGGGCTGGTTGTTCTCTGGGTGTGGGAGGTAAAACAGGAGCGCGCAGGGTGAAAGAATGAAGCGTGCTGCTTTAGAGGAGTATGAGTTATGGCTGAGACAGCAGCTCTGTTGTAATAGAAGGAAGAAAGCATGAGGTGTGCCGGGCCGCTGTGTCTGCGTGCGTCACCAGAGTTCAAATAAAGACCTTAAAAAAGAACGACGGTCTTTATCAGTCCTCCCTGCAGTAGCGAGTATAACAGCACAATGGTTCAGATTCGTACCTCAGTTGTATCTCCATCATTTCCCAAAATCATGACCCGCTGTTTGGTCTGAAGCTGCTCGCAAGTTTTGCGTGCAAGACCTGCTGGCTGAGAGGGTGCTCTCACGGCACCCCTCTCAGCCAGCATAAGCAGCTGCAGGGGGTGCAAATTTGCTGATTCCTGGCACAGTGACATGACAATCACTGCGTTTTCATGCAGCCAATAACCCTTTCATAACCGGAATATTAGCAAAAACCCGAACATGCTCGTTTTTGGGTTTTTAAAAACCCAAATATTACCCCTGGGTTACTCTTTCCTAACCGGAATATTTGGTCGTGTAAACGCTTATTGGAATATCTCCATTGAAAGGAATAATTAATTATGTTCTGCGCATGTTCTATCTGCAAGGATTCTTGGTCTTTCGATTAAACTACCGGGAGTAGTTTGCTCCAGCGATCAGACAGTGCTCTCCACAGCTTGCTGGTAACATCCATCCCTAGATAAGCTGGTGTACAAACAGTTACTTTGTGGGGCTCCATCTCTCATCTGGCAAAGTTTGATAAAGGCGTGACAGGAAAATTCACTGACTCCAGCTGGAGTCAGTTACTTCATCATTACAACCATTCCCCCCAGTCCTGACGGCGCACCTTCATCTGTCCGGGGGACTCTCCTGGAAACGGGAAGCATGGATGTGCACAGCTCCAGCTCCGAGCTGCATTTCCAGCACACATTCTCTCCTTCTATGACCCCTCAAGTAACCACTGCTGGTGGGTCAGTACCAGCACAGCAGCACAGGAAAAGGACTGCTGTCAGCTCCGGACTGCAGTCAAGCCAGCCGCCTCTCGTCGTTAAGCCAACCGGCGTTATTTTGGCTGTAACTCTGAAACTTGGCTGGCTTGACCGCAGTGGCTCTGGATGCTTCATTATCCCCCATCATCATGACGTTTTCCGTGCGTCACGGTTTGGGTCAAGATATTCAAATTGATTTCAGTAATCATGTATACAGCAGTAACTCTGTCTGCTCACGCATGTAAACGGGCTATTTCTAATCTTTCAGAAACCGGAACATTGACCTTAACCTGAATTTCGATGGCATGTAAACGTAGTCAATGTGCATTTTGATTTTGTGTGATATTGAAAAAAAAATGTAGTAGCTCGCATCGATTTTTTTTTTTTTTTTTTTTCCAAGCGCTCGTTCCGCCCCGGGCAGCTGCCTGGTTCACCCAGGCCTAAAACTGTTACTGCTCTCATCTACTGTTCTTTTCTTTTCCTATGTTGTCCCTGAAGAAGTGAAAATAAATATGTAAGTACAGTAAATAAAGAAGAACTATATGGTGGAAAAAGTTCTCCAGTTTGTTCTAATTCCTTCATCAAATTAAACAAAGAACACAATTTTATTTGTACATGCTTGTACATTTTATGTATACATATACAGTATACATACTGTATATGTATTCATATTCAAACCGAACTGTACGCATGTGTATTGAACCAATAGCACTACTGTATGCATTGAATATCAAACAACACAGAAGTTATTAATTTATTTTATCAACTTGCGGTCTGACGATGAGCTCTGTGTTCAAAACTCAGTGGATCTGTAGTGGACTATATTCAGATCTGGCATTTGGAACTACTTTGGTTTTCATGTAAAGAATGACCCTAAGGTTAAACCGTTGTGGACAAAAGGACAATGGGTTTAAAAAGGCAGGAAAATGTGTTTTATTGTACCGAAAAAATATCGAAAAGTGACACTAAAGTATCGAACCAAACCAAACTGAACAGTAAATTCTTTGTATCATTGCACCCCTAATATATGTATGTGTGTGTGTGTTTGTGTGTGTGTGTGTGTGTATATTTAAAAAAGCATTATATATATGTAATGTAAAAAATTTTTAATCTGCCCTTCTTGCAAATAATTAGTTAAATGCAGCATTACTAAAAAAACAGCTTCAGGCAAACATTTTAGTAATTTCCAACAGGTATGTCACAGTTTACACTTCATTTACCATACCGCATCAACACAAAGTAAAGAAACAGAACAAATTCACTTCTTTCATAGTATCACAGTAGCTTTTAAAATTCTTAAAAACACAATAATTGATTTAGCTTCTGGAGTTTATATCTTAAGTTTCTTTATTGTCTGACCTCGTATGAAGAAACACCTCCCTCCAACACTTTTGTTTTGAATATTTACACTGAACTCATTGAAAACATTTATTCTTGAGTAGTATTATTGTCATTTTCTGTGTCAACTTGCTTTATGACATAAAGAAGTTTTTTATGTCTCTTTGGATCCATGTAAATACAAAATCAACATATATACACAGATAAACACCACAAAAATGAATGCAAATAAGGTTTAATCCCTCTGTGATTAATACTTCACACAAATGTACTCTGCCTCTAATTAAAACATAATTGCTGTTTCAAATGGAATCTGTTAACCAAAACACAAGCTAATCTAAAAAGATTATCTTCTTATGACAGGCTGATTGGTTTTTATATGACAAATTAATTTGATTGAGGCAGTTAAGCACAATGCAGTGAAACTTTCCATCTTTTCACTCAGATGTGTCAGACTTGCAATAATTAACAAATGATGAGCTCATTTTATCACTGATTGGAAAATTAGGTTACTGTGGTGGAGGAATGCTGGAAACCTAAGACATGACAAAGCTTATTTAATTTACAGAAAAACACTGAAATATAATATGTATTTTTCTGTGCTCTCATTTTATTTATAGAAAAACTCTGTAATAGAGATTGTTACTTGTTATTTTTGTTATTGATTGTTATTTTTACTGTAAACCTTTAGGCATCTTTTTGTACAGTCTGAGAAATGTTATTTCTTGTTTGTTATGCCAGAAATTAGACCCCCCCCCCCCCCCCCACAACCACCCCCTCTGTTGTCTATTTAATGCTTTTGTTTCATTTCATTGAATCACTATATGAAGCACTTGGAGGTAAATTTCGAAACAAAGTGAATGATTCAGCAATAAATTAATAAATAGATAAATAAGTAAAAATAATTAAATAAAAGTCAAACATTTTTCAATTTGAAATTACTTAACTTAGATGTAATTAATGACTGTTTAGAGAAACATGCTAGATTTGTAAGAAATATTGGTTGGAAATATTTTGGTTAGTTAAACTTTTGAAGCCTAATTGATGTAAAGCTAAGATTAGAAATAAAACTACAAAAGTTATTGGATGTAACTTGTCTTAAAAGATCACTTAGTGATCCTGGACCTGGACCTTATTTCTAGGAAATTATACGGGCATTTACTCACAAGTGACAGTCCTGTATCACTCTGTCACTCTGATTTATTTGGACGATGTTTAGATTAGTTTACTCCCATTATATCATGGATAAACGTATCCACGTTAATCCATGATATAATGGGAGTAAAGGGGGCAGATTGAATGGGATTCTATAAGGCATCAACTGCAGCACAACCTCTTAATTTCACCAACACTTTGAGACAAATGAACAAGCAAGTTCTATTGTCCTATTGGCAATATTGTACTATTGTTGAGTTTTGGACCAAGTCAGAGGGGGTATGATATCAGAGTCTAAAATATCAAATATTTAATTACTAAAAATCTTCAACAGCACAAACAATAATTTTATTTCACTAGATTATAAATTTGTAAATTTGTATTTATTTATCTATTTTTTTTTTTAGTTTGTTATTTAAATTACGATTGTGAATTTAGCCTTTTTGTAATTGGAGGGTATGAATAATTTTGAGGACGACTATATATATATACATATATATATATATATATATATATATATATATATATATATATATATATATATATATATATATATATATATACACACACACATACTGTACTTGTGTAAGCATGTTGCATTGTGATAATCTCTAAAGCATTCTGATCTGAAATGACATCAATAATGGGGGGGGGGGGGGGACTCAACCCCCTGAGATGCGGTGAAGTCTAGTCTTCGATTATCTCTTTCCTGCAGCTGAAGCATCAGACGGCCTGAGGGGTTTCTAAGATGTGAGAATGTTATCACAGCCAGCAGATTAAATTTTCCCTGGCAGGACAAGTGGCAGCTTCTCTTCATTATTCACTGAGTTGCCTCCAGCTGTGAATATTAACTTTGGCTTAAAATATTCGGCTGCCACTCAGCCTCCTGCTGCCCCCTGTTTGCCTTGTGTGCTGGAGACAGGAGGAGAGTTCAGATAAAGCATCAGATTCGAACACAAAGATAAATGTTCATATTAATACAATATGACGGATTCATACTTTTTGTGTGTAGGAATGGAAACATGTGTCCAGAGTCTGCTATCCTGGCTTAAGATGTTCTCTCTTGCAAGGATGATAGAAAACATTGAGGAGGGAAACTAAACAACTGAAGACAACTCACAGAGTTGCACATAATTGCATGATCATGTTTTCCCTTGAAGAAAAACTTTGACATTATAACAGCATAATAAACTATTTCAAAACAGCCAACCAGAAATGAAAATGTTCACAGCCTTGGTCAAAAAAATCATTTTAGGTTTAATAGGTCAAGTTTACCTTCATGTCAACTGTAAGGGGGGGGGGGATTTGTTTTATAACTCAGCTGTTTAGATGTTATTTAATATTGAAATTACACATAATTAGGGGTGTGTCCTTTTAATTGGCAGGCGGCAGAGCGATGTCAGGCAGAGTAACACAACGGTGGTTTTTAGTCAGTTAATAGCAAATCTAAGCGTGTCTTACCTTAACCCCGCAGCTTCGGGGGCTAATCTTCATTACCTCCTGTTAGTTTCGACAGCAGAGTACGTCAGCTGTCAATCATTTGCTCAAAGGCCGCGCTTTGCCCATTTTAGTATTTTTTTAGGAGTGACGACACACACAACATGGCAAGATGGCGACGTTGGGAAACATCCAACTGGCTTTACTTTCCTCTATTTAGAAGAGACCGGATACTACGTCCATATTTTCTACAGTCTTTAGTTTCAACCCGAACATGTGGGAAAATTTATGACCTGAAAATCTAATTCTGATTTGTTGTTTGTACTTAGGTTGTCAAATATATTGATGCTCTGAAAAGTATCAATACTTATCCAGATACAAAACTTATTTGCCATGGTATCGATACTATAATGCATGCGGGCGTGGCATCAGTGAGCCCTCACTGCGACCCGGCTTCTTGTTGTGCTCCTTCAGAGACCTGCAGCTGAAATACCTTGAAAGTAGCACTGGGTGCCCATATCCCTGCTTAAATTATGCTTGTTTCAGTTTTTTTCCACATCTTACCACAAGACTGAGATGAAGCTGAGCCCATGGTTGCTTTTCTCTGTAAAGCCAAAGCCTGATTTCAGTAAAAGCCACAAAACAACACGAGCTGAAGGTAACAGCTTTTCTGCAGGGGGCTGTTGTAATGACGGGGATAAGGGATTTAGTCAGCTGGCATTACAAAGCTGTGAGGTTTATGTAGGGAGAAGTTTGAAGTATTTTGTCACCTTCTTCCCTCGCTTTGTTTCTTTTTCATATTTCTGTCTTTTAAATGTGTCCTTTAATCCTCCTTCACATTCTCCTTGCTGCTTTCCGTCTGGCCATTTTCAGAATTTTCATATTATTCCTATCCCCTTCCTGCATACTGTATTTCTTCTCTCATTATGTATTTATATTTGATAGCTTGTATCCAAAAGCGTTAACAGACTGCATAGTGTTTGTGTGTTTACAATATGAAGCCCGAAGCAGCGCTGTCTTTGCTATGTGTATATCAGTGGATCGTGGCATGCACACTGAAGAAGGATAGAAGAAGATCTTTTCTTCCTCTGGAGGAAGGAAAGAGATTAAATGAGTGTATTTTTTCTGCTTTATATTTTCACATCTGTATAATTGCATGTGTCTGTGCATGCATTTGTTCATGTGTGTGTGAACAGATTGACTCAATCAAACAGAAATCCTAACAGGAAGTGTTACTGTACCAGCTGTTCCATCACAATGCCGTCAGCTGTATTCAGCCAAAAGCTCACAACAAATAACTGCAGCTAACACATCATGCAAGATCTTCATGTATGATGACAGAGACCGTCTTGTAATTTAAAGAGCAATCCTAATTTATGCCAATCTACCCTTCTGTTCACAGGAGCAGCCAACCCTAAAGATTCTAAAAAGGCTTATCTAAAAGTGTAATCATTTCACACGCAGAGCTTCACCTCCTGTCATTTGTGTCGAAAAAAATGTTTCGCTTCTCAAACTTAAAGTAGATACAAACATCTTCCAAATGATTCATACCCTCCAATTAAAGAAAAGGCTAAATTTGCAATAGTAATTCAAAAAACAGGAAACTAAAGAAAATAATGATAAATAAAAATTTACAAAATTAGACTTTAGTGAAATAAGTATTGCTTTTGAATTGTGGTGTAAAGCGATCATAAAAAAAAACAACCAAACAAAACTGTCCCTGACACATTATAGCACCTTTCTCATGAACAGTGGACCAAAACACCTGTCAACAGGTGTAGAAGTCTTAATTAACATTAGAGAAAACACCTGATTGCAGTGATGTCATAATTTTCCTAGAATTGTTTTCTATTATTACTTTTGTCAGTTTCAACTTATTTTATTGACAGCAGATTTTTTTTTCCTTCTTTATTGGAGGGTATGAATCATTTTTGAGAACGAACATACTGTATATTAGATACAACAGCTCAGACCCAAAGTAACCTTTTCAAATGGAGAAATCCAGTTTGGAAAGCACAATCCCATCAACCAGTGCTTTGTGTTGTGATAAATGAGCATTTTTGTCAACTTTAATTCATTTGCAGCTTCATGGTTGTCCTATTGAGACTGAGGAAATACGAGAGAAAATGAGGCCATCAGCTGATCAGGCAACTTATGATAGGTTTGGTGTTGCCACAGGAACCAGTGTCACTGGGTGATTACTGACACAAAGTGAACTACAATGTTAAGATTTGAAAGAGGTCACTGGGGGAAAGTGATCTTTCAATGATGCTGCATCAAAGTCCATCCATCTTTATGACCAACAATAGTAAGATGCTAATCAATTCCCTGGTTCATTCCCTGGTTTTTCAATGCAGAAACAAAGGAAAATGCAATAAAGAAAATATAAATAATATTTATGATATTTGTCATTTAGATTTTAGAGATTATCTTACTCATATGTTTGTGAATGAGAAATGCAAAATCAAGCCTTAAACCGGCCTGATGAAATGGGCTTGTGCAAGCTGTTCAAGGGATTCTATATCAGGTATACTGAAGAACAGATACATTTACAGGAAAATGCAGGGCGGGGGCTCCAAAGGCCAAAAATTGGGCAGGGTTAGGAGCCTCTGCATGAAGAGACTCTGGGAAACTAACCACTTGATTTTTAGTTCAGATGCAGCATTGCCGTGTAAATGCACTGACAAATGAGCTGCCTTTGCTACTTTAGTACAGTAAGTCACTAATTTGGAGAGATTTTTAGTCTGAAAACATAAAAAGCAAGGCAGCAACTTTAAATGTGTGTATGGTCAAAGTTTCCAGGTCAAGTTTTGTGGCAAATCCTTCTTTGAACTGAAGTATTTCCATGTGTGAAGGCATCAGGAAACTGATTGGATGTTGTCATCCATGGTCCAAACCTAAACAAAGTTGATATGGCACAGAGGGGAACTGCAGCGATCCTCAATCCTGGTACTCGAGAGCCAGCATCGTGCAGGTTTTAGAAGTTTCCCTGCACCAACACACCAGATTTAGACTCCAATTTGGGCAGAGCTTGACAACAAGTCTGCTAATTACTCATTGATTTGAATCAAGTGTGTTGCAGCAGAAACTACTCAAGGATCAGGATTGAGGATCCCTGCTCTAGAAGATGGTGAAATTGAACATGATGACATGGAAGAACATAAGCCAACAAACAAAAATCTATGTTGTTATTTTGGTTTTAAAAGGTTTATGTCGTGACGGGGGATTGAACCAGGGTCCTCCGCGCCCAAGCCCACAACGCTACCACTGGGCTATCCACTCCCCCTAATCTGACCAAATGTAAGGATATGTGGAATCAGAGAGTTCTTCTGTCAAAACACTGCCACATCACATTTGATCTAATTCCATGATTTAATTAAAAGTAATTCTTTGATTTAAGTTGAATTACTCAATAATTTTAAAAGTTCTTTGGTAATCATTGTTTTCAGGGTTAATTCATGTTTTTTAATTTAACCTCTACTAGGCCATTGGATGATTGTAAGAACAATATCACTTATATAAATTAAATAGCCCTCTTAAAAATAACACAAGTATTGGATCAGTACTCAATATTGGCAGATAAAACCCCCAGGTATTGGAATTGCTATCAGACAGCAGAGAATGGAATTGGAACAACCCTATTTTTTACTCCAGGTTGCACTATAGTGTTGTGCTATAATGTGAGCAGCAACCAAGCGACTTCCTCAGGTGGGCAATTTTGAGGCTACCCGGAAGAAGTCATTCTTTGTAGTTCTCCTTTCATCTGCTAGCGGCTGGCTGCAAAACAGAGCAAATCCCCATAGACTCCATGTTAAAAATGCCAACTTCACAGCTAGGGATGGGAATCTCTGTTGTTCTATTCCATGGAATCGTTCATCTGCTTGCCTAACGATTCCTCTTATCCATTCCATAAACGTCAGACGCATTTGCGTGATGACGTCACATACGCGTCTCCAACATGGCATCGCAGCAGACGTGCTCCAAAGATTGGTTGTATTTCATGAAAAAATACGATATAAGTGTGAGCTACATGTATGGAACGTTGATCACAGAGGCAGGGAATACCTTCAACATTTAGCCATACTGTAGTTAGTTTTTCGGATATATAAAGCCTTTCGTACGTTGCTAAGCAGCCATGGTGGAGCTCAGTGGGGAGCCTCGGCATATCTTCTATCTGAAACATCGCAGGTAACGTAAAACTCCCATTGAGTGTAATAATGTTAGAGATTAATCAGTAAGTATTGTGCTGTCATATTAACTTTTAGTCTTTAGTTTATTTTGAACATGTTGAAAAGGAAAGCAGCAGCATCTTCTGTGTCCGTGTGGAGTGTACTGCTCTGCAAATTATAACAAAATATCTGACGAATGAAACGAAACACACATGCACACAAACAGATACATACATATTTACACACATATAATAATAATTGAAATTCAACATGTTCAAAAGGAGTAAAAAGAAGTCTAACTTATTTAATCTGTTCCCTTTAAGTCCTAAAAGATCTTGTATCCTTCATCAAAAGGTAAACATGCTATTTTTTCTGCACAAAAACTGTTGTATTTTATGAGTTATTTTTTAACTGAACTCAGCTTTCAGTTGAAGATAAAGGCATTGATGACAGAATCAATAAGGAACCGAATCAAAAAGTGATATCAATAATGGAAACGGAATGACTAAATTCTTAACAATTCCCATCCCTATTCACAGAAACGTGTTTACAGCCTGATTGAAAAAATCATTTTAGGTTTAATAGGTCGAGTTTGCCTTCATCAACTGTGAGGGGGGTGAATTTTTCTATAACTCATCCGTTTACATGCTATTTAATCTTGAAATTACACATAATTAAGGGCGTGTCCTTTTGACTAACAGGCAGCAGACTGGAAGCCCGGCCTGCCAACCGGTGGCTATAGTTAGCTCCTTGTTTGCTCTCAGTAAGGTCTCAGGTTGTAGCAGATTAGCACAACGGCAGTTTTTAGTCAGATAATAACAAGTCTAAGCATGTTTTACCATTACTGAGCCACTTAGGCAGCTAATCTTCATTATCTCCTGTTAGTTTTTAGCTCGGTTAGCGTTTAGCTTAGAGTACGTCAGCTGTCAATCATTTGCTCGGAGCGGCCTTGCCTTTGACCATTTTAGTATTTTCTGGGAATGACGACACACATGACATGGCAAGATGGCGACGGTGGGACACGCCCAACTGGCTTCACTTTTAATTCTTCTGAAGCCAAAAGGTGACGTAGCGGAATGTTCGTCCCTCTTAACGGTCTATGGCAGCAACACACCAACTAAGACTGGTCAAAAGGAAGCCTGGCAGCAACTCTGCGTTCATTTGATACTCTTAACTGTGAACATAGAGCCTGAATATAGATGTTGAGTATATAGTTACAGTATCATTCATTCCATCTGTATCCAAGAAATCCGGCTGGATCTGAGATACAAAGTTTGTTGGAAAAGCAACTCCTTCATACTCACTTGCATCAGCATTATGGGAAAAAATCCCCCTGTGGTTTCCTTTTTAGCCTCTCTGAACTCGTGCCCCCTCTATGTTTAATTTAATGTCCATTTCTCCCTCAAATCTCTAACAGGTTTTTCGTGTCTTATAGGGATTTTTTTTTATTGGGGGGGGGTTGTTCGGTCCTTATGCTTCTTTCATGATTTCTACAAAAGCAAAAAAGATTTAGGTTGAGCTCATTAAATGTCTGTTACAGAGAATTTTTTTTTTTTAGATAACCAGCATGTCACTAGCTGAGTGTTTTGATGTGGACATGATTTGTGTGTGTGAGTGTGGGCGCCTTGAGAGAAAGAAAGAGATGATGGACTATTGAAAAACACACACAGCATGAATCAAAAGTGATTTGTTTTTGATTCCGCAGTTCATCCTTTTAAAAAAGGAAAAAAAAGAAAAGCTTTTTTCTCTCAGTTTTGATGATGCTCCTCAGTTTTTTAATGACTTCCTTGAATGATGTGTAGCTGATGTACAGTGGGTAAGGAAAGTATTCAGACCCCTTTAAACTTTTTAATCTTTGTTTTATTGGAGCTGTTTGTATTCATACCCTTTGTGACATATTTAACTCACAGGCTGTCCATTCCTTCTGATCCTCCTTGAGATGGTTCTACTCCTTCATTGGAGTCCAGCTGTGTTTAATTAAACTGATTGGACTTGATTATGAAAGGCACACACCTGTCTATAGAAGACCTTATAGCTTACAGTGCATGTCAGAGCAAATGAGAATCATGAGGTCGAAGAAACTGGCCAAGGAGCTCAGAGACAGAATTGTGGCGAGGCACAGATCTGGACAAGGTTTCGAAAAAATTTCTGTAGAACTTAAGGTTCCTAAGAGCACCGTGGCCTCAATAGTCCTTACATGGAAGAAGTTTGGGACGACCAGAACTCTTCCTAGACCCGGCTATCCAGCCAAACTGAGCAGCCGTGGGAGAAGAGCCTCGGTGACACAGGTTAAGAAGAGCCCAAAGATCACTGTGGTTGATCCAGGTGTGAAAAACTTGATGCGTCATTCCCAAGAAGACCCATGGCTGTACTAGCTCAAAAGGATGCTTCTACTCAGTACTGGGCAAAGGGTCTGAATACGTATGACCATGTGATATTTCAGTTTTTCTTTTATAATAAATTTGCAAAAATTTTCACATTTCAGGTTTTTTTTTCTGTCAAGATGGGGTGGTGAGTGTACATTAATGAGAAATAAAATGAACTATTTTTTATTTTGGCAAATGGCTTCAATGAAACAAAGTGCAAAAGCTTTAAAGAGGTCCTTATATTTTCTGTACCCACTGTATCTTGTTACATTCCTATTAAGTATATTCATTGTGTAAAACAGTCGTGCAGTTTAAACTGTGGTCCTGTTTTATGGCAATCTGCCTTCTTGTTTACATCAGCGGCCAATTCCAAGACAAATTGTTTCAGTTATTTGTGGCATATAGAGTTTTACAGCTTTTATTCCTGTGTAAATTGTCTTAGAATAAATAATTAATACATTTTTTAATCACATTTATAGAGAACAGGTTAGGTTTGGACCTGCAATATTTCCTCCTGACTTTGATGTTAACCCGATTAATTAATGCATGCTTTTCATTTAATTTGGTTTCAACTCAAAAGCCACAGTATTTCCCATCACTACTCAAAGACTTGAAATGGACCAAGCAGAAATTAAAGAGTTCCAGTTTCATGCAAAAACCTCAAAGTGCGGGAGCATCAAACCAGGACATATATTTATCCACCAATATGTTTTCCACTCCTTTTTATCTTGTTCAGGGTCTGGGGAAACCAAGGTCTGTCCTTGCTGACATTAAGCAAGAGACATCCCACTGGGATTGATTTGATTTTACTCAACTATGCAAACATGAAGCCATCGGGACTATTACACAACTTCCCCAATCTCTTTTGCAAAGTAACTTTTAATAAGAAAACTTGTGCAGACACAGTTTGGAAAATAATTACTTTTTATCGGGCTAAAAACAAACACCCACAAGCCTCAAGCTTTAAAAGCATTTAAAAAAATATATATATATATATATATATATATATATATATTTATGGCACATTTATCGATGAACTCAATATACTGAGCATAAAAAACAAAGTAAGAAAACAGCAAGATTGTGATATAGATTGACAAACAATTTATAGAACATTTAACATTACTTGCAGCAATAACAAAAGCACACATAATCAATGTGGACAAGAAAATGAATCACAGATTTACAATTTTTAATTATAGGCTGTGAAAACAGAAATATTAAAGCAATAAATCCTGAGAAGATTTACAATGACGGAGAGGTGTTCCAAGGCACGATGCCAACACTGTAACCCATGGCTTCAAAGGGTTACACTACCTATAGCCTATAAAATAAACACACATACACATGCACACACACACACACACAAAAATTCAACTATTTATTGGCAACCTAATAAGACAATACATCTGAGAACTGTTTACTCTCCCACTAAATCAGATTTGGTGGGAGACAGAATGGTGGTCAAGCAACAGCGATGATGACATCAATTTACATCAGGCTGTTATTTGGGCTTGAACGTTTTCATTGTTTGTGCAAAACACACACACACCCACACACGCACACACAAAAATCAACAATTTATTGGTAATAAAACTAGACAACTGAGAACTATTTATTTTCCCCACCAAATCGGATTAAGTGGGCAGACTGATCACCATGCAACACAAACACTAGATTCAATTCAGCCTACATCAAGCGATTACAATGGAGTTGAATATTTCTGTAAATAGTGTAGTTGTTAAAATAATGACTAATTTTGTTTGGAGGGACAGTGGTGCGTTTTCATGCAACTGTAAGCGTATGCCCAACATTGGTCGTGCTTTTGCCTGAGGCAAAGATATTGCCATAAACTCTGTCATCATCATTTGGATGCCAGTATGACTGGAAAGAACTCTGACTTATATCCTGGTACAGACATGACCTGCCGCACCTCAAAGCCAGCATCAGACAGTTCTCAGGCAGTGATTAGTGTAGATCGTCTCAGTGCCGGATGCTTTGCATATCTGAGGTAACATGCCGCGAGGTAATTTACCCCCATAGGCTCCCTGGTATATATAACATGAGTAGAAAGGGGGAGAGAGAGAGAGAGAGAGAGAGAGAAAACAAAAGTATTGTGGGGAGATGCCACACTTGAATATGCCAGTCTCATAACAATAATGATAATTCACACTAAAAGTCCTGGGGCAAACTGCTGGTTTAAAAAGGGACCAACTAATTTCTGGGTTATTTCAAACCAGACATTTTGGGTTGTTGACCAAGCTTCTGGGTTAAAATAATCCAACATTTAGTCAACATAACCCAACTTCTGGGTTAAAATAGCCCAGCATTGTAGTCAATATAACCCAATTTCTGGGTCAAATATTCAACCACGAAAGTTGGGTCAAAAAATAGCCCAATATTTTGTGTCAAAGTAACCCAGAAATTAGTTGGTCCTTTTGTAACCCAGTAGTGGGTCAAAAATAACCCATAACCCATTATAGGTTATTTTTGACCCATAATGGGTTAGTAATTGAGGAGTTTTTAGTGTGTAACAAAAGTACACTGTTAACTTACCACATATTGGCACTGTCACACAGTGTCTGCTTTGGGTGGAGGTAGAAGGCAGGTAGATCTGGAAGCAGCAGGGAGAAGTATTTCTCCAGTAAAGGCTGCTACATACTCCGCGAGAAGCGAGAAATTTCTTCTTGTTCTCTGGGCCACGACAACAAAATGACATCATTTTGTTCTCACAGACGTGTTTGAGGACAGCTTGTCCTCGACACCTCGGCTGAGCAGAACGTTCTTCTCTGGGACATCTGAGAAGTGTTGTGTGATTGGTTGGACATTTGAGGCGGGTGGGGTTAACACAGATGCTTGAAGCAGAGAGTTGTCACCTGTGTTTTTCTATAGATGCGATGTTGAACGGATAGTTTATCAAAAAATGTAAACTACACACGTGGCATTTAAATACACGGACACCATCGCGTGCGCAACTCCGTCCTGCCACGGATGAAGTTTATTGTAAATGTATAATCACTGGGTGAACACAGCCCCCCACAGTCAGTGGTCTCTGTCCTCTCCTCACACCAGCTCTGAAAGCAACAAACAGACCACATTGTTTGTTTTACCGTTGCCTCTTCATTTCTCAACTTCTCCAAATATTCAATGTCTTGGTCATGAATTAAATTAAATGTAATAGCGACTGGTCTTTACAGAGTTAATTACAACAATGCTAGACAATTGCTGTGCATTTGACTGTTTCGATCAATGAGGGGAAAACTTTTCCAGATGGAGAATGCTTTTTTACTGATTTCTCGTGAGGAAATGCCAGTGATTGGCCTCCTGTTGGCGTCTGATGACTGTAAAGATGTGGACTATATTCTTTCTGTGTAAATAAGAGGGAGGCACCAGTAGGAGGCAGTACCGAGTCAATTGCTAGGAAATTGTGAAGTTAAGCATCGGCTTTGTTCTGTCATTTTAACATACATTGTCAGATCGGCATACGTAGCATGTGTTTAACTGTGGCTAGCTAGCAGTACTGTCTGGGTTGCTACCGTTCCACAGTATTGGAAATAGAAAAGAAAAAAAAAAACCTTGAAAGTCTACCAGACTATGCTAACAGGGAAGATTCAGTGGCTGTTGGTGGATGTTCCCCACTTTTTAAGGGTTGCATTTGTTGAAGAAAGGAGTCAGAATTTTCAAACACTGTAAACGTAGTTAGCACCATGCTACTTTAATTCTCTGGCGATTGACTTGGTACTGCCTCCTACTTGTTCTGTTGTCTCTCATCTTTCCACAGAAAGAATATAGTCAGCATCTTTGCAGTCATCAGACACCAACAAGAGGCTACATCAAACACTGCAGTGCGGGTGTCGTGGTGAAGGCTTTCAGTTTTACACTGCACAAATCTGGGCCTATTGCTGGTGGTTCTTCTTCGGAAATCTGTAAAAACTTATCCCCTGGAGAGTTCCCCCACTCATCTATTCTGTCAAGGTATAGTTACATGAGATCCCTGAAAGCTGCTGAAACATTAAGCCCCAAAAGGGCAACACCTCAGGGACTGTCTGCTGTGAATACACCAGCCCTAAAACCACTATGATATACACCACTAGTCATTTAAGAAACTACACCCTGTAACCAGTGCTAAGCAAAATACTGTAAGCATACATCACAAGATTCAAGATTAATATGTATGTTCAAGACCCACAACACAACTTTTAGTAATTTTCTCAGTGACGTGCCCTCTATCGACGGCTAAACTAGCATCCATCTTCATCCTACCTGTACTGTGAGCTCACTCCAGCCGGTAACAGACAGTCTTGTCTAGACTTTTGTTCTGTCCCTTCCTCTCCTTCTTTTCCTCTCTTCCTCCAGTAAGGTTTCTTGCATTTCTTTGCCGAATCTGCCATGGTGTGCGTTCAAAACACTGGCTGTGTTCATATCTGGTTCATATCTGTTTGCTAGTAAGTGATGTGGTGCGCAACCAATAGTCGACTGCAACTGGCCACAACCCAAATAGAAATGTTGCAAAGTGCGGTTTCTGACCCTCAGGACGCCATTGGGCAGTGACAGCACAAAAATGTGCATAATGAAGGTTGATTTGCCATCAAAACGAGTCAGAAACACATTTTTACGTTGTGGGTCTTCGAACTCTGTAAGCATTGATACAGTAGAAGAATAAAGAGGTATTAGGAGTCAAACAATTGGAACAGTCAAATACAGAGCAACTGTCTAGCGTTGTAATTAACTGCGTAAACATGAGTCACTTCTCTATTTCAATGGACTTCCAAATCCTTCTGACCGTCGATTGCAGTTTCGAGCACGCAAGAGTGACGTATGCATAAATAATGAAAAGGCTCCATTGTAATGGACCCAAGGTCAGCATGCAGTTTGTTCCAGAAACATGGACCACAGGAATGCAGATATCTTACATGGAACAACTAAAAGACCAGCATCTGATGACCTGACACTTGGTTGGGTCATACACAGTGAGCAAGTCAGAGATGCAGAGTTATCAAAATGTTTTATGGACTGTTAGTAGGATTTAAAAAGTGATTCTGTGGCCTTTGGAATAATTTTAGTATTCGAGTGATATGTGGCAATTTCAATGTTTGTGTTCAACCAGTTGCTTGGTTGATCAAATAGAGTTTGACAGTCAGACCTGCTGAGTATGAATGTATGGCTCATAGATGAGAGTCGCAGGGGATCAAATTTACTAAACCGATAAAAGCTGTTCTGGGGATGTTCATCCAAATCAGGGGTCTGCAACCTGCAGCTCCAAACCCTTCAGAGCCACAAGGCTCTTGGGCCTTCCACACTTGGCTCTCAATAACTTTGACTTTAAAAATAATAAAGAACCAACTAATATTTTTAAATAGTTGTATGTTTTGTATATACTGTAATGACATGAATGTGAGCGTGAATGATTGTCTGTCTCTCTGTGTTGGTCCTGCGACAGACTGGTGACCTGTCCAGGCTGTACCCTGCCTCTCGCCTGATAAAAGCTGGGATAGACTCCAGCAACCCCTGTGACCCTGATAAGTGGTGCAGAAAATGACTGACTGACTGACTGTAATAATATTTGCAGGTTTGAGCAGTTTTTTCATGAAATAATTGCATTGAATTTCCACAACAAACTGACATTAAAAGTACCAGTAATATATTTTTTATTTCTATTTCTTCTGTCATTAACTTGGAAAAAAATTATTTATATAACATTTTTATGCAATTAAGTCCCATTGAGGAAAATGAGGAAAAACAAAATCCAGTTTAAGAAAATGTATTTATCCTCTTTTTGCAAGTTCTTTTTATTTCATTTTATTTTCTTATTTTATTTCAAACCTAAACCTGTGATTTCTTTGAAACGACAGCAAATTTTCTACAGTAAGTATTAATAAAAAATGATCAGTTGCCTTTTTTCAAAAGGATATGGAACGTTTACGACTCTAAACAACTTTTATTTAGCTGGTTGATGTAAAAATGACTCTTTGCTTTGTAAAAGTTGCAGACCTCTGGTCTAAATGTAGAGTTTAGTTCAAGAGACTTTTCTGGCCAAAATTATGCAGAAATTTCTGACTTGCCCCAGATGGAAACAACAGGCAGTCAGTCAGATGGTGGACTGCCGTGTGCTCAGACGTATTTTATATTTTAGTTTTCCTCTAATTATTATGCAGACATTGTAAGCGAGCTATGACACACGATCACAAGTCTTTCCTGCTGTGTGATGAGTCGTCTCAGTGTAAACTAACCTTGTTTTTCCTTTCTCTCTCCCTCCCTCCTTCCTGCTCTTTCCTTTTCTTAAACCTTCTAAATTCCTTCCTTCTTTCCTTCCTCTCATTTTTTGCTACAATTCCTTTTATGTCTGCTTATTTTTTTTTATATTATTTACTTCCTGTACATCATTCCTTTTATTGTTCCTTCTGCTTCCTGCTTTTATCATCACTTTCATGTTTCTATATGTTGTGTTCCTTTATCATCCCTTTCCTTTTCTCTATTGTTGCATTTTCTTTATTTCCTTTTCCACCCACTTGTCTTTTTTGTCATTTACTTCATTTCACTTTATATTAATCCTCCTTCCTTTCTCACATTCGCATTTAATGTTTTTGTCATTTTTTCCTGCCGGTTTTTTTTTTCAATTCATTAATATTTTGTTGTACTTGTTTTTATTTCCTTTCCTCCTCTTTCCTTTAATTGGTTTCACCCTCACACATTATTGCCCTGTTTTTACCTCCCTCCTTCTCCTCCTCCGTCCCTCCTCTTCTTTCCCTCCTCTTTCTCCAGTGGCTGCTCCTCTGCCTCCAAGCTGCTGCTCTGGTT
Organism: Atherinomorus stipes; assembly: GCA_023101725.1. Classification (NCBI taxonomy): domain Eukaryota; kingdom Metazoa; phylum Chordata; class Actinopteri; order Atheriniformes; family Atherinidae; genus Atherinomorus; species Atherinomorus stipes. The sequence goes on from JALJCO010009785.1 coordinate 31,079, forward strand.
CTGCAACACCAGACCAGTGCCTGTCTAGCTGCTGTATTTAAGGCATCTCAAGGCTCTGTCCAGTGAGTCTGCTGCCTCTCACAGACACACAAGCAACACAGCTTATTGCTCTGTTAGGTGAACCCTAATGCACAGGTTGTTACGAAGAGATTTTGGTGTTTTATTTAATTTTATTTATTTATTTTTTCAGGATTTACTTCCTTCTATGATTTTTAATGGTTCCTTTTTCTGCACAATTAAAGGCTGGATATGGAATATAGAAAGACCAGCGGCATCACGTGTGTCTAGATTGAAAAATAACTCCAGCTGTTTGGTTTTCAGGCTTGCTGCCGATAAGCAAATGGCCAGCAGCCTGTAACATGGTAATGCAGAGGAGTTTATAACTGACAGCTAACATTAGCCACGTCAGCAAGCTTACCGATTCAGGGGAAAAGTTGCCATTTCTGCATTTTGATGCCGTGGAAAATGTTTATGTGTATCCATAGTCTTCACCTAAATTTACTTTAGTTTTTGTTCTTCTCATGTCACTCCTCTTCTGAGGCGGATAACAATATCTCCAGGGCTCTGAAGCAGCCGCTTGACTTGCCAACTCCACCATTTTTCCCAGTGCCATAACGCCACTGTAGAACCCGTTAAAATTGATTTTATATTTATTTTCAGGTTAAATAATTTTCTTAAGGAAATGCTCTACTTTCATTCTGCACCCCTCTAAATGCTTTGTGGAGGTATTCGTTTTTTTTAAACATATAGCTTTTAATAAGAATATTCCATATTCAACCTTTAAAGAGACCATTAATGGTTAAGAAAAGAGAGAGTAGTTTCCCCAAAGCTATATTTGAAGGCTACTCTAGTCATAATCTTTTAAAGCTTTAGACTAAATGCAAAAAAGTGACTTTTTGAAGCAATTTTAAAATGTTATATTTCTGTCATCTCAGCATCTTACAAATGTTATGATGTCTGAGTGGTGATATGAAAATGTATCTCTATCGAGATGACCCCTGGTTACACTGTGTACTGTAAAAATGATCTTTTTCATGCAGCTGTTGTGCATGAATTCTTCTCACATGTGGTCAGTACCACTGCACTGTGCTCTGTTTCAACTGGAATGAGTGAAGCTAGTCTGTGTTATGTGCAGGTGTTGATATTAAAGCCAAGGTGCTGCTGTTGAAATAAAAATCATTTGATCTCACTCAGCTGCTGTTAGCTGTTCTGACTAGATGCCCATTAATATCAACTCCTGTTGCATGTGTACAGAGAGAGACAGATAGACAGAGAGACAGCCCCATCATGGACATAAGACTGTTTTTTTTCAGGGAAAAGAGCCAGGGTCAGGAAAGAGTGAGATCAAATGATTTTTATTTCAAGCACAAAGTTGTATAATTATATAATATATCAATGCTAATCTCTCAGATATGAAACACATTGTTTGGTTATTTGCCTTTTGGTTGATGGTGGAAAGAGAGAGAGAGAGAGAGAGGGAGAACTTTATTTATTCATATTCTTGAAAGTATTTTCTCCACATCTATGTAATTTTTCATCCAGTTGAATACAATCTATTTGTGCATGATTGCCAGTCCAAAGAGGGAGAGGGAGAGGAGAGGAGAGGAGAGGAGAGGAGAGGAGAGGAGAGGAGAGGAGAGGAGAGGAGAGGAGAGGAGAGGAGAGGAGAGGAGAGGAGGGGAGGGGAGAGGAGGGGAGAGGAGAGGAGAGGAGAGGAGAGGAGAGGAGAGGAGAGGAGAGGAGAGGAGAGGAGAGGAGAGGAGAGGAGAGGAGAGGAGAGGAGAGGAGAGGAGAGGAGAGGAGAGGAGAGGAGAGGAGAGGAGAGGAGAGGAGAGGAGGGGAGGTCAGGAAGAACCAGGCAAGAAAAACAGAGAATAGTGACACACAAAACAGAAACTGTTAAGCTGAAAAACTTTTCATTCAAAATATAATTTTTACACAGTATGTCATAGAAGTTGGATATTAAATGCTTTCCAGAAGCACATATACACTTAACTTATATCAGTGGACTGCTGTCTAAACAGGACATCTTCATTCCATTTCCCTAATTATTTAAATGCTTTACTATTTGCTCACTTTTACCATATATTACATACACTGAAGAAGTCAATTTCTGTTAATATGTTTTACTGTATATGGTATGTGCATTGTACTTAAAATAGAAGTCCAGTGTCTATTTTTGATATTTTTGGTACTCATTATAAGGGGCTGGTTTACTCCAGAAACATGCATAGGTTTTACTTGCATGTTTAAGAGCTGCCGTATCAAAATGAGTTATCTTCCCCCAGAAATTATTGTTACCACATGTTTCTTTTATAATTCCAACCTTTTTTTTTTTTTTTTAATTTTGTTGTGGCTCAGAATTTCAATAACCTTTATTTTCAGATTTGATGACTTAGTCACAGACTTCCCCCAAAAGTATTTTGCTTTTCTTCCTGCCCCAAAATGTGGGAATTAAAATGTGGTAAATGTACAAAGCAGTGAAATTTATTTCACCTTGCTGGGCAACTGTCTGGGTGCTCAGCACCCCTAAACCTCTGATCCTAGAATCTCTCCTGGAGCTTAGTTAAAAACAGTTATTTGATAGGTTGATGGGTTTCTATAGCTTCACCGATCCACAAGCTGTGTAGTGGCCGATGGGATACATGGTGGAGATACAAAAAGATTGTTCATGTGATGGATCTGAGCAGAACTATTCCACACTAAATTAAGTCAACTGAAGTGCTTCAGATATTTGCCAAAGATCTCTCTCAGATTCTTCTGAACATCTGACTTGACAAGCTGGGACACATTTGGGTAGATGTAGAATGGATGGATGAATGGTATCATACAGTATAGTCATGTGCAGATCCATACTGGAACTCTGTAGGACAAGCGGGGGAGGGGTAAAAAAAATCAGTAAAGCATTTAAGCAATTTAAAACATCAAAGTTGGAGTTAAAATGTAACAAAACATTTACATTTGTCTTGAAAAATCACCTTAATATTGTGTTTAAAAGCAGAGAAAGAAGTAAAAGCATCAAGTTTCAGAGATTTTTGTAATGTGTTCCAGTCATTTGAAGCTGTAGAAGAAAAGGACAAAATGAGAGTTGGTTTAAGGGATTTGAAGCATGATTCTATGGGAGGACCATGTGTTGTATCTGGCTGTAGATACTCTGTGCAGAAGCTGACATAAATATGGAGGTGAAAGACCGAGGAGAGTTTAGTGACAATAAATACCTAATCTAATTCCACCTTAGCATTTCTATTATTTATTTTACCTTTCAGTCTGTTGTGATTTTTATGTTTGGACCAATGCATTTCATAAGTTTGACAGTCAGCATGGATGTCTAACAAATGAGCATTCATTTGTATAATTCTGGAAGACAAGGGTTGATTCAATTTTGGTGAGGAAGAGAATAATTCAGTGATGAATAAAAAGATGTTTAAAGGGACTTGGAAGAGTGTAAAGCAACTCACATGCCAACCACTCATTTTATTCCCCCTCACTCATCAGCTCAAGTGTCTCTGCTCCTCTCTGGTGCACTTGTCATCCCTGGCAAGATTTTCAGGTTTAATTACATCACTCCTCAACAGCGGCGGGGGCTTTCTAAGCCCTGTAGATCTCTACAAACACATCTACACGCAAACCAAAAAAAACACTAAAATCCTACTGTGCTTTGAAAGACTGAGATTCCCAATAGTAACAAGCAAAGTCCCTCCACCAATAAAATAATTTCAATGAAAGCACATTGAAATTAAATCACAGCAACTGAAGTGGCACATCAAGCTTTTGCTGTGATTTGTATCATTATGTAGGACCTTGGGAATAAATCTTTGTTTAAATACAGTAGTATCTTCTTCTTATTTTGACTTTTTATGTCTTGCTGACATGTAGTGCATCATTGAAGTATCGCCATTCAAGACAATCCAGGGCCTACTTCATAACTGATACCCAGGTGTGATTTAGGGTCTTCATCTTGAACTCCACCATTCAACACCAGGTGTTTTGGGGCCCTCCCTTTATAAGTTTTCCTTTAGGTGTCCAGTGAAAAGCTATTCTTGTGATCTTGCCGAGGGGTCTTTCTATCACAAATATTACTTACAGCATCGTTTTCCCATCTTCTATTGCCTAGTTTTGGTGAGTCTGTGTGAATTGTAGACTCAGTTTCTGGTTCTTAGCTAACTGGAGTGACCTGGTGTGGTCTTTTGCTGCTGTAGCATCAGAGAACCAGTGTTTTTTTCAGTTTCTGTTGCCTTTCTATCATCTCCAACCAGTCTGCCCTTTCGCATCAACCAGACATTCTGGTCCAGGCAACTGCCGCTCACTGAATATTTTCTCTTCTTCAGACCATTCACTGGAAACACTAGAGATGTGTGTGTGTGTGAAAATCCCAGTAGATCAGCAGTTTTTGAAATACTCAGACCAACAAGTATGCAACGTTAAAAGTTACAAAAATCCCCTTGACTTCAGTTATCAAAGTTCTTTTTTCATGACAAGAGATTTTTTTGGAAGAAGTTGTAGTTTACCTTGACATGTTTCGACTGTCACTTCAGTCTTCCTCAGAAGTGTCATCTCACGTCCGTTGTGATGTGTTTTTATCAGCTGATGGAATCCCAAAGGATTCCTGGAGGGCTTGGCCCACTGGACAATCTGACAGATCCACCCAACGGGCCACACTCCCTGCTGCCTGGTGTAATTTGCAGGAGAGAGTCCCATGTACAGTATGTGACAGCATGTATGCCCCTTCATCATGGTTGATTTACCATAAGCACATTTACTTGTTTCTATGGCCTCCATAATCCATCGTTTGAGTTTTATGCTCTCTGATCTGATGATTCTTGTGTTGTCCAAATCCATGATGTGACTATTTCTTTTGCAGTGATTCAGCTGACTTGAGGTTTATTTGTTTATTATTTGTTGTTTAAACATGTCAAGGTCAATTACAACTCCTTCTTAAAAATATCTCTTGTCATGAAAAATAGTATTTTGATACTTGTATTATAGGGCGCATTCACAAAGCTTTTTTGATTGGAATCAGACTCCGTTTGCATGGAAAGTCCGTTTTGTTTGGGAGAGTTATGAATGCACAAACTGACTCTGATCCAGAACAAACAAGCAAACTCGGTCCACCTACAAACGCGGGTCTCGGTCCGTTTCAAGTGAACCAAATACAGGAAGTGTACTACAAACTGTATTGGCATTGCGGGTAAAATGTTGGGCATCGTGGGTAAACGCTACGACAACAAACACACGTGTGGGACTGCAATACTTATAAAGATGGCTCGTCGTCAGGCGTGGAGTTACGAGGAAGTAAAAGCTTTAATCGATGGTCATCATAGTCTGATGAAAGCGTATCCAGCTCCTCATACAAAAATAGTGTCGTTTTGTGGAGGAAACAGAAGTTGTGAGAACCTTCTCGTTTGTGTGTCTTGTCCTTGCCTACGGTGAATCTGAATGCAGCGCCACCTCAGGAGAGATTGGGAACACTATTCAAAAGGTTTGGCTCGTTTGCAGATGGTGCAACGTGAACGCGATCTCGGTCCGGAAGACAATCCCTGCCCCCAGCCGAACCGAGTCCCCAATCGGACCGAGACACGCGGACTACAATATGCTTTCTGAATGCGCCCATAGAGAAGACAAAGTGAACCTAATTACTGTACACTATCCCCTTGTCTCCCCCAATCAAAGCTCACTTTGACCTTCAGCAAGTCATCCAGAAAGATAGATAGATAGATAGATAGATAGATAGATAGATAGATAGATAGATAGATAGATAGATAGATAGATAGATAGATAGATAGATAGATATTCACTGTTCAGCTGCTAAATAAATGAAGACAAAAAAACCTGAAGGGGCCCTTCTACACTATTTTGACTTTTCCAAATTTTACTACAGTAATGACCGGACTAAAAACATCCGAGTGACAACAGCAGATGTGTGCGCTTTCGACAGTGTTCTGGACTTAAACAATCCATAGTTCTGCTACTCATTCTGCTTCCGGCAGAGGCTGATCTGAGGGCCCACAGAGAGGATCAATATTAAAAAAGTAAAGGAGTCTATGAAAATTGCTGGATTAATTCCTGCCCTGGTGGACTCGCATATTAACATAAATTGGCCAGAAAATAAACATACTGTAACTGGGCCACTTCACAAAGACGGGTTAGTAACATAATAGTGAAAAACACTACGATAGTGCAGTGAAATAAGAATATGCAATGTGTTAATATGCAGAGTCCTGAAATGAATGTGAAGATGCCATCAGGATCCTCTCTGACCACCTGTTGAAGAGTAGTACAGTCCTATGGCCTGAGGCACAAAAGAGTTCTCCAGTCCGTTTGTGGAGCAGTTCAGAGACAGCAGCAAGCTGCTGGACATGCTCATCTGTAGTGGCTGCTGTGTGTTGTCCAGGATGGACATTCTGACACCACAGATCCAGCCCTTCCCGTCAGGATGTCCAAACATCCAGCATCTCTCTTTTTTTAATGGGGCAGGCTGATTAGATTTGCAAATCTCTGAATGTGATGAGGTGTACAGTTTAACAGTCCATAGACCATCTGTAAATGTGCTGAATGTTTTAGACCTGTGAATTAAACTCAGTTTGTTGCAGACTGCAGCGCCATTTTCAGAGCTATAAGTGTAAAAGTCATTATAGCTCTTTAAATGGTACTGCGGTATGTATTCAGATAAGCTGCTAAGTGAAATTCAGCACCGTCACCATGGTGTAGGAAATCTTCGTGAGGCCCCACAGCTCCAACCAACAGGGGTGGTCCCGTTGAAGCTGAAGAACATTGCTACTTAGGTGTCTTCACTACTGATATTGTGGTTGAATTAAACCTAAAAGAAAGACGACATGAGTAATAATTTGATAATAAGCAGAGTGATCAGTTTACATTTGAGAAGCAGAAAACTATTTTAGACTCACAGCTTATGAATGAATAGAAGTGATTTAGTTTATCTCCAGTCTCATCAGGCAATCAGAGAGAAGGTCGTGTCCCAGTCAAGGCATCTTTTTTTGAGTCTATCACCTTTGTGCCAACAACTTTTATTATTCAGAGGGAGACCGGAAAAATGACATGGTCTTTGACAGAGGTTAGCTGGGCTGTCAGTGACACTTTCTCCTGATACAAGACCTGTCAGAAGATGCAATCATTCTCCATTCAGGATTTTTTGTCAGCTGTCTCTGTTAAGGGTCAGATGAGATTGAGATCCGTTTCATCACCTCGCAGTGGAGAGAAAAAATCAAACTTCCATCAAAGATTTACTGGATGATTTAGCGTGTTTTTTGCTGCAGTGACTGAATCGTGGGAGTTTACAGCTTCAGCTACAACCGCTGCTGGTTATGTTCTTGTTACATAAGAGAGAAGTGATGCCATTATATCCCTTTTTTTCATGTTTGTATGAACAATAATAATGGATTGGTCTTGTATCTCACTTTTCTGCTGGGCACTCAAAGAGCTCACATTGGATCCATTATTCACTCACTCATTATTCATACTTGGTGAATCATACTAGAAACTGCATCTCGGAGTGAATGTGAGGGTGGATGGTTGTCTGTCTTTATGTGTTGGCCCTGCGACGGACTGGCGACTTGTGCAGGGTGTACTCTGCCTCTCAGCTGATAATAGCTGGACAGGCTCAAGCAACCTGAATTGGACAACCAGTACAGAAAATGAATGAATGCATGAATGCATGCATGATTGAATGAATGCATGCATGAATGAATGAATGTATGCATGCATGAATGAATAAATAAATAAATATACATGCATGCATGCGGGGAAACACTGACAGCAGTCCCGGCAGCAGCAGTGATGGCAAATGTGATAGCCAATGCACAGCAACAGGGCTAAAACTGTAGCTATGCCCAGTCAGCAGTAAATGAAAAAAATAATCTGTGGAAAAAAAAAAAAAAAAAACCTGGCTCAATTGGTCCCACCTACTGCTTGTAATCTGCAAGAATCTATTGTTGTGTTTCTCAACGGGGGCACCCAGAGACCATCAGGGGGCGCTGGATGTAACCCAGTGCAGCATTGTTGGGTGGTGTTAAATCACCTGGGGCCTGTTTCACAAAGCAGGTTTGATGAAAACCCTGAGTTGTTTAACCCTGAAATTAGGGAAATTCTGAGTTTTCTGTTTCACAAAGGTAGGTAACTCAACCCAGGGAAAGAGGAGTAACAGCCTGTTTCACAAAGAGGGGTAATTTAAACCATTGGTCAGTTACCAGAGCAACAGACTCTCTGAAACTAACCTGGTAGGGAGCAGGTTAATATGGAGAAACCTTGAGTTTCTTGCTGTCTCCGCCCACACTCACCATTTTATTCCTCATTCGTTCATTCATTCAGTGAGCGGCGAGTTTTGGCTGCTGCCATCTCTAATAAAACATGATAAAAAATAAATCAGTCAGTGGGTTACAGATGTGTCCTTTCCATAAGGATTTCATGGATGAAGATGCTCTATGACTGTGAGAAGAGTTACACATTCGGAGATTGTTATCAGACCGTGGATAGAAGTTCTTTAATTTTGCAACAGTTGTCGGGAAATCAAAGCAAATAAGCTATTGTTTATTACCCTGCATTTTTTCACAAATACATTTTTTTCTTTCATCGGAGATGCAGGGCATTTGAGAAATGCAACAGTTATATTTCATCTTAATGCTGCCAACAAGAGCGCTTCTCCCCCGTGGGATCACACCCAAGTTAAATAAATAAAAAGGCTGTGACGAAAGTATAGAGTCAGATATGAGCATCAGCCTCCCAGGTGGGAGGCAGGTGCACAAACCTTTTGACCAAACAGGCATCTGTGCACAAAACCACTTGGAATCATAGTGACAGAATCCTACACTGTCACGCCACCATTAAACAGTTCTACCCTAAAACATTATTGTGATTGTACATGACAGCATTTAAACTTAAATCTTTTCCCACCCAGATGGTGACGCCGTCTTTTCTTTTTTTCCAGCAGCAGTTCAAACTCGCAATATGAGGCTTTAGAAGTTATAGTTCCATTCAATGGTGAACGCAGCCCTGCTCTCACATCTATGTTGCCATGGTGACTCGTCGAATCGGGGCTCCATTGATGTTGGCTTTTTATCATGGAAGTGCACGTGTAAAACACCAGGTTGAACTACCCTGAGTTGATTAAATCAACTCAAATCTGCTGTTCTGGGACCAAAAACTCAGAGTTTCATATGTCCGAGTAGATCAACTCAGAGTTCAGGGTTACACTCAGTTTGTTTAATCTGCTTCTTGAAACGGACCCCTGGTAGTGCAGAAATAAACATGTTTACAGCCTGGTTCAAAAAATCATTTTAGGTTTAAAAGGTCAAGTTTACCTTCATGTCAACTGTGAAGGAGTTAATTTTTTTTATAGCTCATCTATTTAGATGTTATTTAATCTTGAAATACACATAATCAGGGGCGTGTCCTTTTGATTGACAGGTGGCAGACCCGGTGCTGATTTTAGCCATGGGGGCTAATATGTAGTTAGCTCCCTGCTTGCTCCCAGGAAGGCCTCAGCCTGTAGCAGAGTTGCACAACAGTGGTTTTTAGTTGGTTAACACCAAGTTTGAATGTGTTTTATCTTTAAACCGCCTATCTTCGTCCATTCCTGTTCACTTGGGATTAGCTCAGTTAGCATTAGCTTGGTTGTCAATCATTTGTCCTGTGGCTCAGAGCAGCCCGGTCTTTGCCCATTTTAGTATTTTCCAGGAGTGACGACACATGCAACACAAGATGGCAACAGTGGGAAACGCCCAACTGACTTCACTTTCCCCTATTCAGACGGGACCGGATACTACATCCATTTTTTTTTTTTTTTTTAAGTCTTTGGTTTTGCTTCAAATTTTTAGGCTAAGTCTGCGCTCTTCTTAGTGTTACAGATTGCAGGTTTAACAAAGTGATCACTAAAAACTTTGACCAAAGGTTTGGAAGACATTTTTCTGTGCATCCGTTTATTAAAGTTGTACTTCCATGGTCATTTCATTAATATTTCTGTGTTCTCCATTATTATTGAATGCATTCTGCATCGTTTCTGTTTAAAAAAACCTTCTGGTTGCTTTGTATCCAGCTGTATTTGTATACTAGAAGAGAGGCTTGTGGTCCAACGGCAGGCTTTTCCGGGTCCTTCTCATGAATTTCCGTCTGATTGGCTGCCTCCCGTCAGTGTATGAAGGAAGCTCCGCCCTCCGCTCTTATTTCCTTACAGACAGGAAATAGAGCCGACAAACAAGTTTGTTCCGCCATGCTAACAAACAGTTAGCTAATTAGCTTCTCAACTCCGAAGCTACAGTCGTGCTGTCTTCCCTTCTAGTGTGTAGTGGAGGGTTACCTGCCTTCCAATGGACAGATATAAACCCCACGTGGGATACGCTATTTGCAATGTGACGTAGAAGTGCAAGGCTGTTCCCGATTTGCTCTTTTCTTCGTATTGTTTCTCTGATGAGGAAGCACAGCCGACTGGGGGGAACGCAACGCTAGCAAGTCAGCATTTGTAAGTAAACAAGGGGAAACCCTGCATATTTCAGAAGGAGCAAGTTAAATGGGTTTTCAGTGGAAGGAGGCCTTTAAATCTTTGGCTCATGCTCCCCTATTTATTACTGCAGGAGGATTTCTTAAGTAACTTTGATAAGTTTCATAATTAGAACCACTGAAACAGCCAAAAACAATGCAAAAATAAGGGTTTTTCCATCTTTGTCACACACACCAATACTGGACTTACGCAGTAGAGGCAACAGTTTCAGAGCCTTCGTTTTCAACATCACTTTTTGCCCTTTTAACTTATACAGATTTTCAGCTTTGTCCATGTCATTTCTTATGTTAGGTTACAGGCCAACAATGTCATTCTCCCACTGTAAATAGAATGAGTTTCTTATTACCGTTTCTTTTGCTAATTCATACACATACTCTGGTCTACAATCAGCTTGGTTGACCACTTCATGCTGCACACAACTAATGAGGCAGATGTGATGTAATCTAATTACAGGCAATAGCTTACATGCAAGCATCAAGAAAACAGCTTAGGTTGAAAAACATCCTTTTATACTGTATAACTGCCAAGTAGATTACTGTCTCCAGGAGCTGACTGCAGTTCTGTTGCATTCGTTCCAGGCCCAATCCCTGGTTTCATTACTTGAGTTCAGATTCACCCTAAAACCAACTGTATTGTTGTTATTTTGCAGCTGTAGTCAAATTGGTTGCACAAGCACAAACTGAACATGTGCACTGATCATCAAGAGAATTGTCCTTAAACATTAACTCCATTAAACGGGATAGGAAGGATTTTCACTTCCTTATTGAATTGGCTCACTGTGTGGGCAGCTGCCTCACTCACTTCACCTCCATGTCCACACATCTCTCTCTTTTCTGTTTATTCCTCTGTTTGTCTCTTTCTCTCTTAGAGCTCTGTCAGCTCTGCCAAGATGAAAGACAACCATTCCCATAAACAACATGGATGCATCTGGCTCACATCTGCATGCGCACGTACACAAACACACTATACAGCAGCCAGTGTGAGGTTCAGCACTGCCACATGGCTGTTAAGGTCCATCACCTGGGTTCAACTGTGAATCTGTTCTCCCAGTACAGTAATTCCTTCATAAATCAATGTATATTGACATTTTTAAAAATATTCATGGAGGATGACATCTAAATTGAGATTTTGATTGCCACATAAATGGGACTGTGAGTTTTTAGTTTTACTTATTTATCAGAGTCAAATATCACACAGTCAAACTGCAGTTTTAAAAGCAAAATTGACATTGAGGTGCTTACTTTCCAATGAGAATGAAAGAATTGTGCTGGAAACTTAAAGGTGCCATGACATCAAATTTCACTTTTCTGGGGTTTTGGGGGTATAATATGATCTGTTGTGCACTGATGAGGCCATGTGAATGTCCAGAGTGAGAATCAAAGTTCCTGTTTATGGTCTGTCAGCTTTGTTTCTTGGTTAAAAAAAAGGCTGAATCCCACAGCAGCTTATCATTCTACGTACTGTAGTTCTATCATTCTACGTAATTCAGTTGCCCCAATCAGAGCACACTATCCAGCAAACAGCCTCCCCCCCTCCTCTCTCCTTCCACCCTCCGCTCCGCTCTCACCCCCTCCCTCGATGATTTAACTGTGTCAGTGGAGCTGAGTGACTGCTGAGCAGTCATGTCTGGGTTTTCAAACAAATGGATTTAAAAGAAAACTTCTGCAGCAACACTGAGGGAGGCGACCACAAACTTATCATTACCTGCAAGTTTATTTTCTAAATGCTGTCTTGTCCGATAAACATAGCTCACTGTCTTAAATGCCCATGTTGCTAGCAGATAGCTTTTAGCAAACTCCGACTGCAGCTTGACCTAGTTTCTCTAAATAAGGTTATAGCCAAATAAGGTGTAGCCAATCAAAATGAAGTAAACTTGGTCTCCTGGTAAAGCTGCATATCATTACTGCATCCAACTCTTTTACTGAGGAAGGGAGGTCTAGTGTTCCAAAACAATGCCCCGCTGTAAAAAGTGACTTTTTTTTCTTTGGAGTATTTACATATGCAGTAATGTCAACTACAAGTACCAGTTTTTACTGCTATGTCATCACTCCTTTAAATTAAACGGATACAAACAGCAAAAATCTGCCGAGGATCTTAGTGGGTCCTTTCCTTGAACCCCCCTGTTTCCACCATAGGAGTTTTCCTCACCCCCAATCTCAATCATTTCACATTTTCAATCCACATTAGCACAGAAACCTGTTAACTAACCTCAGCTTTATACCAACTTCAACCTTCCGCTGAGACACAGCATCAGTCCTGACTAGAAAGCTTTAACATGTTAATCTCCAAATTTTCACACTTGTCACTGTTTAGGGTAGAGGATCCTGGAAAAACGGTTTGAGCAAGCTACATTTGAAAAAATATACACCCCCTGAAACCACGCCTCCAGAGCACAGGAACGTGTGTGCCGATGGTTGTCATTGAACATAACCGAGAACAACCAAGTGGCTGACTTGTTAGCTTCCCAGTAAACAGCAGAGGAGCCACTTTTTCTAAAAGTGATAATTATCTCACCTCCAACTTCTTCTGCAGTTTAAAATATCCTCACTGCAAACGCCAACACCTCCATGACTTGACCCACATCTGTTTTTTTTTTCTTTTTAAGAGCAAACAACAACATAGATAAGAGCGGTTCGTCTGCACTCCGAGATGCTCAGTTGCAAGCGTGCACACTTGAGGACGGTGGGAGGGGATGGACATAGTTATTCAATCAATAAGCACAGGCCGTTCACAGCCCCATCCAATGAAATGAATTTCATTGGAAGGGGTTTTTCCAGTCCTGTCCGTTCCACAAATGAGTTTTTTTTTTTTGTGTGTGTGTGTGTCAGAACATTTGATCAATTGGCTGCTATTGGGGTGTGAAGAAAACTTAAAGCAATATAATAAAATATGCTCCTGAGAAACATCATCCACCCTGCCTTTAAGTCAGACATAAAAACAACTTAAAAAAATTGTCCCTGCTTAGGCCAGCCCGCCTTGACCATGTCCACGTATTTAATGCTTTGAGTTTCTACCATTTGAGTAGATATTTGTGTAAACAAGGAATTAAGCAGGTGGACCCAGTAAAGTGGCTGGTGAGAGGAGGTGAAACTGTCATGTATAAATATGGGGAAATTATTAGTCCTGTAGATGCACTGTATTGCCAAAAATATTTGCTCAACCATCCAAATTATGGGAATCAGGTGTTCCAATCACTTCCATGGCCAAAGGTGTTTTCACAAAGTGAAAGTGCGAAGAGGTCACCAACTTTCTGCAGAGCCAATCACTACAGACCTTCAAACTTCATGTGGCCGTCAAATCAGCTCAAGTACAGTGTGCAGAGAGCTTCATGGAACGGGTTTCCATGGTCAAGCAGCTGCATCCAAGGCATACATCACCAAGTGCAATGCAAAGCGTGGCATGCAGTGGTGTAAAGCAGCCACCACTGGACTCTAGAGCAGTGGAGGCGCATTCTCTGGAGTGGCTAATCGCACTTCTCTATCTGGCAATCTCATGGACAAGTCTGGGTTTGGCTGTTGCCAGGACAACAGTACTTGTCTGACTGCATTTTGAATAGTGTAAAGTTTGGTGGAGGGGGATTATGGTGTGGGGTTGTTTTTCAGGAGCTGGGATTGGCCTCTAAGTTCCAGTGAAAAGGAACTCGGATTGTTTCAGCATACCAACACATTTTGGTCAATTCCATGCTCCCAACTTTGTGGGAACAGTTTGGGGCTATCTTCCAACATGACTGTGCACCAGTGCACAAAGCAGGTCCATAAAACCATGGATGGCAGAGTCTGGTGTGGATGAACTTGACTGACCAGCATCCTGACCTAGTCCTGAAGAGTCCTGACCTCAACCCCATAGTACACCTTTGGGATGAATTAGAGCGGAGACTGAGAGCCAGGCCTTCTCGTCCAACATCAGTGTGTGACCTCACAAATATGCTTCTGGAAGAATGGTCAAAAATTTCCATAAACAATTTGTGGATGGCCTCCCCAGAAGAGAAGCTGTTCTAGCTTCCCACTACTTTTCGAACATAAATGAGCTTTTATGTTTGATTTCTATGAATTGTATGGTTTTTTTTGTTGCTCAAAAAAAAAAAAAAAAAACCTGAACCCAAACCTAGCTGCAAAGGTAGACCAACATCATATGTGTTCTATGACACAAAATCTACCATCTACATTTTTTTACGTGGGCCAAAATGTAGTAAGCTCTGTTATTTGTTACTCGTAGGGCTGCATTTTTATTGTTATTGAAATTCAGAAACATGGAGGATGAATGTGTAATTATAACACTTTCAAACATCACCCACAGCCTCAGCATCTGTTAGGCGGAAGTTTGGAAGACCAGCATGTTTAAAGAAAGGATGTCTTTGAACCTTGCTTCATGAAGTGCATGTTGCCAAAAATAAACCTGTAGCCGATGTGGGTGGCTCGCTATGATATTCTGAAATATTTCTTAGTTTCACAGTCCAATATGAAAAAAAAAATCTGTTTATTCCGTCTCTTTTGTTTCATTGTCAAGCACACACAGATTCCTTCTCCTCATTTTGCCAAGACACAAACTCGTACAGAAATCCAATACATGCTTATGCACTCTCACACACATATTTGCTCCCTTTGACGTTACATTGATGATTATCCCTCGTTTGTTTATGCTCGCCTGTTTGTTTTCCTCTGTCTGGGCACCATGTAAATATGGAGATATTTTCCTCTATCTCACGGGACTCCACATTGCTGAGATGTGATTTATGCCAGGTAAAAAGCTCAGGCAGGAAATTTTCTGCCCTCCTCTCCTTTTTTGATTCGTGGTGTCTGATTCAGAGATGCAAGGAAACTGGAAAGCGTAGGAAAAGGGGGAGAAATGTGGACATTTTTTTCCTGTCTGCAGTGATGTTTATGTATCCACAAGTCTGCATACCCAAATAAATCCCATCAGTGCTTCCCGAACTGATCCATAAGTACTGCTGTAAGAGCTTGATTGAATTAATAAAACATGTTGAACTTTAGCAAAAAGTTTGACCCAACTTCTTCCCTCCTCGTGGAACAGGAGCCTCTTGCTCGATTATATTCACAGCTCACTGAGCCGAAACTAATCGCCCTCGAAGCACCATTAATATAAATGTAAAATTTACTACTTAATGTGGTATTTGTGAGCAAATCTTCCTCCAGAGTGAGCACAGATGAAATAATCCTCATGAATTCATACACTTTGTGGGCCTGGATATCCACCGGTTTTTGTAGGCTTACCTGCCAGTGTGATTTAAATTGCGCATACACAGGATGCCTCCCTCTGTTGATGATAAATTTCCCCACATGACCGAAACATGTTCTCTAGCTGACTAAGTTTGTAATATTATAACAGTCCCTCACTCACGGTGCTGTTGTACAAGTCCACATTCATGAGCAAGAGTAACTTGGTCACCAGGACATCATGCCGGTGATCAGATTAAAGGCACACAAGCTTCTGGTCATTTGGTTCTAACAGCAGGAAAACAGTGAAAATGATGGTAGACAGAAAAAGAGAGCCAGACAGACCTGGCACTGACTCAGCTCTTCCCTGTCATGGTGCATGACAGAAGTCCATCAAAACATCCTTATATGTTTCTGACATCACTTGTTCCAATGTTTTTTGATTGGTTTGATGGTACTCTAATTTTCTTGTGCAGGCACAATACACAACAATGGTCAAAAAATCTCATAGTTGCATTTATATTATTGTGTCATGATATTTTAGAAATTAAATTACAATTAAATTACAAATTAAATACAATGAAACATTCTAGTAACTTTTCACAAAACATGGACTGTATAAAAGTCTTGATCCATTTGGGCTACAAATACCCAGAATTTCTTGTAATCTTTTAACTGAATAATGTCAAACAAATGCATTTTCTGGGGCAAAAACTTTCACTTCAAGCTTGGCTGTATATTTTAAAATTTTCCTCAGAGGTTGTTTCT
Organism: Atherinomorus stipes; assembly: GCA_023101725.1. Lineage (NCBI taxonomy): Eukaryota > Metazoa > Chordata > Actinopteri > Atheriniformes > Atherinidae > Atherinomorus > Atherinomorus stipes. The sequence goes on from JALJCO010009785.1 coordinate 47,531, forward strand.
AAGCAGTGAACACCTCATTTACTCTTAAAATCCATGATTATACTGTATAATCACCCTGCAAAAACTCAAATTTTAGCTTTTTTTTTTTCTAATTTCTAGTTGTATTAAGGGAGAACACTTCGCACGTCTATATGGCGTGACAGGTGCGTGGGAGAAAAAACAACCAAAGTTAACAGAAAGACTCCCACACACCATATGTATTATTATATATATTTTTGATTATGTTTATTCCTCACTTTGGCTGTTTTATTGAGATTTCTTAAGCTACTAAATTGAGGGTGTCACTTCTAAATGTTTTTCATGCATTTGCATGACAGTAGCTGGATATCCATTACACTTTTTCGAAAAATAAAAGCGTAATTTCTTAAATTTCGAAAAAGTACGATAGCGATATGTAGATGTTTCCATTGAATGGTACAATAAAAGCCGTAATTCTTGTAAAATCCTGTCCCGCGAGACTACACTTTGAGGAGGATGAAGATTTAAACATGTTGTGATTTAGAGCTGCTGCTGCTCATCAGGAGATAAAAGCAACTGATGATGATTCAGCAGTAAAGTCCGTATGTATGGAGCCTCTGATCACATCAGCAATGAGAAAAACTTGTGGAGACTTCCAGGACAGACGCCAGAAACATAACACAAATTGAAAACCCCTCAGGATCAACTTCCGTAGTGTGGATGTCATTTCTTGATCTTGTATTCCACTTTTATCGGCACCAGTTCCTGACTGATGTGGTGATGCAGATGTTGATACGAAGGTGCAGTCATACGATGTTATCCGTGGTCACGTTTTATTTAATCATGGAGACATATGATTAACATTTGGGAACGAGATATCTGAGTCGTGGTGTTGCAAATGTTTACAAATGACATAAACAGCTCGTGGCCAGTCGTTTATACATGAAGAACTTAAACCATCTGTATAACGTCCTAAATGAACTCAGCTTGCTGAGTTACGGCGATTTTGGGATTTTTCATATATGTGACTGATAAAACTTCCCCCATCACTCCGATTTCGCAGTTAATGCTTGTAAATGATCATATTAATCATCATTAATAACTGGATTTTAACCCCCCAACGCCATGCCTGATGGCGTTTAATTGCATAAAAAGTGTTTCCATTAGACTTTTGCTAAAAACTGCTTTATCGAAACGTCTGGATTTACGCCTCATGACAGTGTAAAAACTTTTTGCGGTATTTGAGAGTTTTTTCAAATTGTAGGTGTTTCCATTAGCGGTTTTTAATTGCCATATTTAGGTTTTGCGCAATTCCAGGTGTAATGGAAACCCAGCTAGGGATCCCAAACATGCTGCTGGTACACTAAAAACTTATTACTGCATACTTAAAGGAAAAAGACCCAATGCTCGGTCATAGTTTGGCCTCTTAGAGCACAGACTTCTACATTATCAAAGCTTTGTGTGATCGTCTTGGCAAAGAGCAGAAGGCAGCCAGCATCTTAAGAAGAGAAGACTGAGAAGACATTACAAGAAACCTTGTATAACAGGGTTAGGCTGAAGCATAAGATGCTCTGACTAATTAACTTGTTAGCATATTTTAATAAATTGCTGCACCCATTATATGTCTTCCTGATAATATATTGATAAATTGGGTAAAATAGGGATATCTGCAGCCTTTGACTTCCTCACTTATGGTTACCTTGTTTAGTGTCCAGGTTCAGTTTGCTCGTCCGTCTGTTGCTTAGCAAAAAACTCAAAAAGTTGCATATAAATAGATGTGGATTAAATTTCCAAGGAATAGTGATAATGCACAAGGAAGAACTGATTGAGTTTTGGCGTTGATCTGGATCATCATTTTGATCCAGGAATTTTTGAAGGAATCCTTTATTATTGTTAGATGCTAGGGGGAAACTGAGTTTCTCTGTGGGGGTCTCCGCTCTCTGAGTGCTTCTATAGTTTATGATTAAAATCGTGGTGAAACTGAATGTGACTCTACACTTTAGATGACTTGATCATTCCTGTTTCAAAGAACTTTGTTTTGGTTTGTTGTACTTACATTTACGCGTTACTGTCAGCAGAATGTACTTTCATGACACCAGTTTATTATTCTGTTAACTGTTAAGCATATTAGGTTAAGAGATAAAGATGTTCAAATAGCTGACATATACTTGGGGACATTTAAAGCTGAAATGCTCCATTGTTGAATATTTTGCTTTGAGCGAGGTTCAAGTGGCATGGATAGCACATCCAAGGTCTTTACGTGAATTTAAAACATCTGTTGGAGAGCAATTTTAAGTTAATCTTTTTGAAATGCTGTTTCTAAATGTGAGCAAAACAACAAAAAAATGGTCCTGGTTTTATCTGGCAGAGCCTAAAACAGTCAAATATGTCATTGCATTAATGCTCAGTGAGTTTTTGTCAGACCGTGATGTCATCAACTGCACAGAAAAAAACACCAGTTATTGTTTTTAAAACCAAAGACCATGTCAAAACTTCAATATTAACAAAAACACATCTAAATAAATGTTTACTGTCAGATTAACTGTCTTCGTCATTCTGGTGTTGAGCAGCTCTTTTGTCATTTTTTGCGGGGATGATGTTTGATTTTGAAGCTTTCTGGAAAACCTCTGGCTGAGTTTGTTCCTGTCATGCAGAGAAGAGGACAAACTTTGGTTTGGTGTTTCTTGTTTAAAAAAACTGGTTTCATAAAATCCTGTTCTTCTCAGATGGCTCAATGGAATTTGTTTATTTATTTGGAAGAAGAAGCCAGTTGTGTGGGAGATTAAAAGAAATGAAAACATAATACCTTTTTCTGTGTGGTGGGACTATTCAAACTGCAAAACTCCACACTACATGCTGCCCGCTTCTTTTTCACCTATTTGGTATTCCCTTTGGGTTCGAGGGCAGAAATTAAAACATAAATCCAACATACTGAAATATATGCTTGCAGTGCGTGATGGGACTGCAGCTTAGACTCCATCATGTTTGTTCTGCAGTTAGATCTGTAAGCATTTTACATCTGGCACTGGTCAGTTTACTTGGGAGATCATGACCACAGAATGACTTTTGACACATTTTGAACTCTTCATTGGGTTGTCCACTTAAATTTTTTTTTTTTATCATTTTCTGTACGATACAAACTTTCCAGAACAGAAGCATTTGGTAAAAAAAAAAAAAAAAGAATAGATAACTGAAATATACCATGCAGAAGAAAACTGAGCTTACAATAAACTAGATACGTATTGTGCAAATTAGTGTGCAACATCAGCTGTATGTGCAATATTCTGCAACAAGTACGCAATTACTCACATGCAAACTAGACAAGTAAACGATCAATAACTGTTTCATGAGGTGGACTCATGATGGTGAACTCCTGTCAGCTGTGTAGGAGTCTAATGGCAGTGGAAAATAACAGGATCTTTAGTCTAGGAGTCTTGCTGTTCATGCTTCTGTACCTGCAACCCAAAAATGGAAGTGTGGACAGTCTGTGCTGGAAGTGGGTGGGGTCCTTGAGGACTCTGTGGTAGCAGTGCTTTGCAGGGGGGTTGGAGCTCTGGTGATGCTCAACAGTCTTTACTTCTCTGCAGTAGGGATGTGTATCTTCACTGGTCACAAATTGGATTCAAATTACAGTTATCTTGTTAACGATTGGATCCTGTGATGTATTACAACATGTTGCATCCTCAGTCATTTCTTTATTACTGCACATTGTTACTTTTTTCATCATTTGATACAAGCAGTCAGATGACTTCCCTTTATATTTATAATTATTTAACAAATCAATCTGAATGTCCTGAATATGAAAAACATTTTTCCACTGTCAAAAAAAAATAGGTGACAACATTACTGTACGTAGCTAGCATGTAATGCAATACAATGATTAAGCAGGGGTACCTACAGTAGTGTTTCATTTACACTGATTCGATCATTCATTCTCTGTTTTAACTTATAAAAGGTAGAAATCAATCACATGTAGGGCTGGGCGATATAACCATGTCATCTGGATGATAGAAAATCTCTCCATAGTTTCATATGAAGCTTTATCGTTTACTCCACAATAGGCACTTTACCGCAGTATTTTACATTAAAGACTCACAACGTAATTTTTCTACCTTAAAAACATGCGTTTCTGACACGTTTTGATGGCACAACAACATTCATTGTGCGCATTTTTTGAGCCGTCACTGCCCTGCTGTGTCCTGAGGCTCAGAAACCGCACTATGTAACTTTTGCACCCTGACCCACATCAGCACACCTGACGTGGATCAGGTTTTGCTAGCACCTGACCCATGTCAGGTGCTAGCAAACCACTATGAACACACTGGCTGTTTTGAACAGGCACTGTGGCAGATTCGGCAAAGGAGCGCTAGAAAATATTACCGGAGGAAGAGAGGAAAAGAAAGAGTGGAAGGGACCGAACGAGATAAGACAAGACTGTCTTTTACTGGCTGGAGTGAGACAGGTACAGGTAGGATGAAGATGGATGCCAGTTTAGCCATCGATAGGGGGCGAAGAATCTGCAAAGTCGCAATTATCTGTTGGACTTGGCTCAGATCCACGAGCACTCAGTTACACGGCTTCTTAACTCAAGTTTTTACCAAGACTGGCAGAGAAAGGAGAGCAACGGGCACCTTGTCTGCACGGCAAGAGGAAAAAGAAGTTTTCTCCAAGCAGCTACCTTCTCGACTGCACTATGGTGCGTTTAATGACCACAGGGGAAACAGAGGTTTTCATTTTCTAGCTGTTTGCCTGGGTTACATATACATTAAATTATTCAAAATCATTTTTGATTTATCGCTGCATTGATGCAGAATCGCCTTTGTCCGTATCACAGTGCATCATAGAAACTATTCAGTTCAACACCCTGCAGGTGTTTGTGGTCTGTTAGCGCCACGGTGACGCAGCATTCAAGATTCTACCAACAGTGCAGCTGTAGAAGTTGCCGGGGCTCTTAGGCAACATGCCAAACTCTCAGCCTCCTTAGAAAATAGCCACTGTTGAGCCGTATTATCCAGCTGCGTGGAGTTAAATCTTTGAATGGGATTAAACATGAGTTAAAGCAACAGACATGATTGATTTTTGTAGCAGAATTTGTGGGTTTAAGAAATCATTTGTCTTCAGAGATCAAAAACAAAACTTACCAAGATCCAGAAACACTTCTACCTTTAACTCCACATCTGAGAATGATGAAAAATATTCACCTGGAGTGCCATTCTGCCATCCAGGTGACGTTGTCAGAGAGGGGCTTGTACCTAACCACACTGGGATAGCCTTAAAATTACAACAGCAAGGCTCTAATATGAAAATCTCAATGAAATGACAGTCAATATGCCAAAAAAGGTCTCAGAACAGTTAAGCAGTGAAAATTATTTAGCTCTAATTCAGATTAACACAGTCTCTTGACTTTTTTTCTGAAATCGTTAGGCTAATACACTAATCTTTAAGCAGTGTATGTCTTTAGCTGACTTGTGTGATGTTGCAGCTGACCAGGAGAGTCTATAGCTTTTAAAGACATCCTGGACTTATCCTAGACCGCATGTAAATTCAAACATTAGCCAAGGATTTTTTTTAAAAATATTCTAAAAAAGGTAGTACAGTTAACCAGGGTGTCCAAGTCCAGTCCATGAGAGCTCATGTCCTGCAACTTCAGAGTATACCTGAATCGAATGACTGAAGGTGCTTTATGCACAACTCCACTTCTCCCTAACTTAAGGCAGCTCTTTTGTCTCCTGTCTTTCATTATTGGATGATTTGATTAATCCAGGTGTGCCTGACCTCAGTATCCACAAGAACAGTGGCCATTCGTTCGATTCAGGTGTGTTGGAGATAGGGCTGGACAATTAATCGAAATTTAATCGCGATTTCAATTTTGCCTTTTCACAATCATAAAAACACTGTAATCGAAGAAAAACGATTAATCCTGAAGTGAGCAGACTGCTAGTTATAGGAAGCAAACTGCAGGGAGTATAGAACAGGAATGCATGTAGACTGGGTATTCATTTGTTTTAATATTATTATCTTAAATAATATTCTTATTTTACTCCTTTACTTGTTTCTAATTTATTTCCGGTTTCATTTTTTTCGAAGTTATATTTGAAGTTGAGTTTTGGTGGTTCAATAAACACTTTTTATAAAATCAATGAATAATCGTGTATATTAATCGTGATTTCAATATCAGTCAAAATAATCGTGATTATAATTTTTTCCATAATCGTCCAGCCCTAGTTGGAGAAGGTATGCTCTAAAGCAGGGGTGCCCAAGTCCCAACCTGATCTCATTAAAATACCAGACATGAGCACGATCGGTTTTACTCATATACGTGTTCCCTGACACGTAACTGCTTCAAATTACGTGTCACTGACACGTAAAGCTGCACAATGTTTTGTCAATGGGGAAGCTTTTCATGTCCCCAGACTCAAATTTTTCTGATTCAAATTACGTGCTGATGACACGTAAAACTGCGTAATGTAAAATCAACAAGTCCTCTAAAAAAATTACACCCATATTAGGTTGTTTGTGCACAAAAATACAGACTATATTACGTTTTAAATATCCACTCAGTTTATATATGCAATCCACAGTTCTTCTCATTTTGACAGAGCCTGCATGTTATCAGGAGAAACCTGGAATCGATCTCCCCAACTTCTGCATGACGGACACCTGCTCTGTGTCCTAGTCTATTCCTCAAGAGCTGCTGTCATGCAACTGTTAGAGCCATTTCTTGCTCAACGTCATCTGAATGACTTCATGTGCTGTCACAGTTTTGCAGACGTAACGAGCCAAGTTGCATGACAGCAGCTCTTGAGGAAAAGACTAGGACACAGAGCAGGTGTCCGTCATGCAAAAGTTGGGGAGATCGATTCCAGGTTTCTCCTGACAACATGCAGGCTCTGTCAAAATGAGAACAACTGTGGATCGCATATATAAACTGAGTGGATATTTAAAACGTAATATAGACCGTATTTTTGTGCACAAACTACCTAATATGGGTGTGATTTTTTTAGAGGACTTATTGATTTTATATTGCACAGATTCACGTGTCAGCAGCACGTAATTTGAAGCAGAAAAATTTCGTGTCTGGGGACACAAAAAGCTTCCCCTTTGACTTAACATTGCGCAGCTTTACGTGTCAGTGACACGTAATTTGAAGCAGTTACTGTACGTGTCAGGGACACGTATATGAGTAAAACCGATAGTGCTCATGTCACGTATTTTTGTGAGATCAGGTTGCAAGTCCAGTCCTCGAGAACTACTGTCCTACAGATTTTGGTTGCATCCCTTCTCCAACACACCTGAATCAAATGAATGGCTCGTTAAAGCCTGCCGCACATGAGAGCTTCCTGCTGAGCTAAAAGTCTCTCGAGGCCGTTTGCTCAGCAGATATCTCATTGTGTGCGCCTGAGTTTTGGTGAGTTTTCTGCCTCACGAGGCCTTGAGGTGAAAATCAAACCCGTTTGATATTTTTTACCTCGCAAGGCGAAAAACTCTCCGTGTGCGCTCAACTTGAGCTGTCTGCTGAGGGCAGAAGATCTAGCGACCAATCTCCCTGAGTGGAGAATACTTAGCTAAAAAGGTATTTCAGCTCTATGCACAATATGCTGCCATGAAACTAAATTTTAAAAGAAATTGGGCCTACAAAGGTTCTTGTATTTGGTCAAACACAAACTGGCTTTCCTTCTCCAAGCACATCAGCAAACTTTGCCACCTGTGATTTTCCCACCTATTTCTGATTCTCCAATGTACCTTCATATTTATCATATTTTTAAGTCCACCTCAGAGTGGTCATATTGTAACAGCTGATTGCTGTATAATGATAAAACCTTGAGAAAAACAAACAAACAAACAAACAAAAAGAAAACTTTATAGCCTCTGTAATGTATATTTATGATGAAAAAAAAGAAAGAAAACTGTACAGAAGTGACACTGTGCTCATGTCCTGCTCGAACCCTTTAGCTCCTTGTTATGGCCCGAGCTGTGCTGGTACCTCAGCCTGCTGCTTGTAGTCTCTGCAATCTCCTGTGTAATCTTCATGTGGGCGGTATAGCTAATAGGTTGTCAACATAAATCTTCTTCCATGAGATAAAGACAGAAAAACCTCTTTTGTCAGTGTAGGAAGATCTCATTTGCCCAGACAACCAAACCAACTGGTTAGCCAGCAAGAAGTAATGAGCATTGAATCATTCACGTGAAAATAAAAAGTTTTTATTCCAAAAAAAGTACATTTCCATTTAAGGGAAAGATGTTATGAAGATTATCTGTGTACTGTAGAGAACATGCTGTGGCAGTTTGTGGAGGTGTAGACACAACATTTGCAGATACTTGAAGTGCATCTGTCATGTTCTTTATAATGGCAGAAAATCATTCCCTAGGATGAGGCAGTAACTGTTAGGTCCCGTTAAAGGAATAAGTGCACTTAAAGCGATACAACACCCACAGAATGATGTGCCTTCATTTTCTATTTATCCTCATGCTGAGCAAGATTCTGGAGCACTTTTCTAAAATCTCAAATGCAGCGGTTTTTTGTTATCCACGACTTTCATATAATGCTGATCACCGATGCTCAAAACAAAAAGGTCCATAAAAGTCCACAAAAACTTGGCAATATTCCTCCATGCTGCCTGTCCAATGTAGTCATAAGCACCGTTTCCACCAGCAGGTCTGGGTCGGGTCAGGCCACGTGTTTTTGCCTCTCCACAGATAAAAACTGGGACGGGTACCCATATATCCGACCCGACCCATCCTACTTTTTAGGTACCCCTCCGTAGGGTACCGATCTAACCGATTCGGACCAAAGAGGTGGAGCTTAACACACTGCAATCCGTTGATTGGTTGAAAAACCATGTCACTTCCCTCACAACCAAGCATAAAAATAAACCAGGGATGAACCTTTTGTTTCTGTCACGTGTGGTGCTTTGGTTAAAAGGCATTGCACTGCGATGAGGTCACGCGACACATAGTAGCACTATTCAGTTAATACTCCGCCTCCAGGGTAAGGGTACAGGTTGCTGTGGGGACCCAACGTGAAATCAACATATATGTACCAAACCCCCTGAAACCTGCCCATTTAAAGAATTATGAATTTTTTTTTGAAATTTATTTATTCAACTTTTTTAAAAAAAAACGGTTATGGTTACTCGTCGTCTTACCTGCAGTACACAGCAGTCAGAACGTTGTCAGATTAAAGAAATGATTAAAAAAAAAAAAAAAAGATTTTTTTTAGTGATCCAGGATAAAAGATTAGTTTCTGATTCTGCAGAAAGGAAGTGTTCTGACCAATGTCTACATAAAGCATGCTACTGGTTATTACAGATAGTTAAAAGCCTCCCTCTGTCGCATGAAGGCAGATCATCAAGTACAGTTTCTCTCTTTAATTTGCAGGAATACTACTCTTTTGTCTGTGGCATTTTGCTTTTTTAACCCTGTTTTTATTGGATATGTTTTGGTAATTGAATTTTATATTCAGGGGTTAGTATTAAACGCTTGGTGTGAATAACATCTCATCCACTTTTCACACATTCCCTCTTTATCTCTGAGAGACTGCACAATAAGGTTATAACATACGATAAAATGTTTATATTTTATAATGTTTGGTTGAAAGCTGATTGCTTTTGCAGACCTGACAAAATTATCTTGTCAATTAATATGGTATTAACCAGAAAACGTTTTATTTAGATTATCTAAATATTTCTATTGATATTTTGCAATAGTTTCTGGATCACAGTGAACAGGGTTACAGATATTTTTGTTCAGTTCAAACAACAAAGACTGAAATATGCTAAACAGCACAATGACATAATACAAATATTATTATGTCTTCTATACAGTAGATGAGATGAATTAATCCCAGGTTATCATTCAAAGCAATAGCCATTTATTTTCCTTGAGTCATTTAAAACTTTAAAACAATTTACTGCGATCAGCTCTGCCATTCAGCTCATTCTCCATGTGAGATGTGCCATCCTCCACAGCTGGAGAGTTTGGGACAACAGGAAGACTCAAACAGGGCAGAAACCTCCGACACACTGGCCAGGACTTTAACCATGCACTTGCCCGAGTGCACTGGACTCAACCTTTAGGCCTTCATGAACTCATGTTGGTGGGAGTCGAGTTTCATCCACATAAACCACCAGCCAGAGAATACTGTAAAATGGGTTGTTTTTTTCTGTTTCTATTTGAGTGATTTTTATTTAAAAAGCCAAAATTAACCCATTTTGACATTTTTGTCAATCCTATTTTAATCATCTAAATAAAACATGTCTTGCAATTCATTTTTAGCTTTTTAACTTTATAACAAAACATCAAATTAAGGCTGGTTTTGTCCTTTAATACTCACCTCTGAATGGAAAATCCAATGACCAAACATACATGGACCCTACAGGTTTAAACTTTGCTTTAACCTTGAGAAAGCACCTAAACTTTACCAAACAGGGAGACACTGAGAGAGACGGAAAATAATGGTCTCAGATGCTATTCACTGGAGACCAACAGGCAAAAACAAGGTAATGAAACAGCAGGTTCAGACTGAAGCCCAATCTCTGTTTCCAAAACAAGTCATCTAACTCAAAGCTCACCACCCACTCTGCCTCCAAATGCCGACTTCATCTATTGTTCATGAGGCAGCGTCTGCTTCTAGCCTCAGATATAGCCACAGCTGATGCATTGTGACAACAACACCAAAGGACACAGTGTAAGTAACCAAGATACCACTGAGCAGCTACAAATGCCTTGAGAATCAAAATGTATCGGACCTCGAAGGGAGAAAATGCGGTGACAGAAAATGAAGAAGAAAAATAGGATGAGTATCAGTGACCCAGTCTGGAGAATTTTAATCACTTATTATTTACACACTGATGGATGCCTGGCTTTTTTTTTTTTTTTTTTTTAGCATGATATAGGTCAGTGAATTATACACTCAATTTACATGCAAGTATGGAACAATGTGTACTCTCTCTCTCACTCACACACACACACACACACTGGGGTGATTTCATTCCCGTCATGTAGGCAATTAGCCGAGGAATGTTGCATTGCAGATGCCAGTCATCCAGAAATAATCAAACCTCTGAACTACAGAGAACCAACAGTACACTGATCTCATTCCTAGAAAACACACACACGCATGCACGCACACACACACAAACGGTGTCCTTATTGCCCCGATGCTTAGGCTACTTATGTGTTTTTAGCTCAGCATCATCTTTACTGATTCACCTCCGATACTTGTGTTACGATGAGTGTGTGTGTGTCCAGATGCTGCACAACATGCACACACAAACACAAGCTTGCATGTGCGTTGTGGTGACTTCCACCCGGGCTTGCCTGCATACTTCATGGTCCAGTGGTTCTGTCCGGGATAAAGCCTGGTTTAATGTTCTGAGACAAACAGAAGAGATGCTTCAGTGTTTTCAGCTTCTGCTCAATTCTGAGAGTCAGTGTTCACTAGTGTTTCTGAATAAAATGTCAAATACGGTCGTCACCTGAACCACTATGAATGAAAAATAAATAAACTGAAAACAACAGCGCTCTGAAAAAATGCAGTTCATGAAAACACTGCAAACTAAGCAGCTTCAGCAAGTATACCATGATAAATGTAAAGTGTTCTGCTTTTAGCATGTCCTGTAGAACTACGTTGATAAGCAAAGTGAATACTACAGAAAAGGCTGCTAGTTCTCGAGGCCTTGGTCTTGAGACCTGTTTTTAACAGTCTAATGCCGGGCTTACACCAAACGAATTTCACCGTCGCAGACTTAAGACTGAAAGTCTTTAGTAAATCTCAGGAGTTTTACTGGAGTCGCGGCGCGCCCCCGCGGCCTCGATCGTTAAATTTGAGATGGTAATCTACGCTGATTTAAAGCAATCTTTTCCTAGTCTTCGGCTTGCGACAATATCAATCATGTTTCCAAATCTTTAAAAAGTCCTCTGATGTAAGGCTGGCATTAGTCTTGTCACAGCCTCGGTAGTGTTTGGTCTCAGTCTTGTCTCGGTCTTGTCTCTCCCAGTCTTGCAATGTCTCGGACTGGCTGAGCAGTCTTAATCGGATTTGTAACCTATAATATCCAGGTAGGCACCAGGATGGGCGGTATCAACAGTATAAAACTATATAAATTTGGCCAACGGTACAGATTTTGACCATACCGGGCTACCACAATTGCGCATGTTAATGATGACATTAGAATTTCTAAATTGAAGCCACAGCACCACCTCTAGCAGGTAGCTGAGTTGGAGATGCTGCTGCCAGACACCTGCTGAGCATGTAAATGCAGCGTGCAGTGCAGTGCAGCAACGGGGAGAAGCGAGACCTTCAGGCAGGTAAACTTCGAGATCACCCGACAAGCTATGTGTGGAGTCTGGAGAGAGGAAATGTAGTTCCCCACCTAATAAGCTGCTTTCGATGTTACAAGTTTAATAAATGAACTGCAAATGTGATGCTAATGCTACCGTTGGCTGGTAAACATAGGTGCTGATTTCAGGGCCCGAGCACCCACATGGGTTTAATGGCACAGTCAAAGTTTTCGCTGATCTGGTGAACACCCTCTCATGTAAAATAAAGTTTAATTACTGCATGCAAAGAGCATAAACACTGATGCTCACTGTTCATATTTACACATGATTTGGAAAGTTTGAAATTTGCTGTTTTATATTTAACCAAAAAATAAAAACCTGTAGAACTTAAATGGTTTTCTATTTTCTTTTTAAAATGGCTTTCTATCTTTCTATGCTTTTTCTTTTTTGAAGCATTTGTTCTGCTGCAATCTGGTAGGTGAGTATGTTCAGAAACAGTGATTCTGACTTACATATATATATATATAACTCGTGCAGTTTTTTGGTCATTTTTGTCTCTGTCTCGGTCTCGAGCTGAAATAGTCTTGGTCTTGACTTGGTCTGTCTTGGTTTTGGTCTTGGTCTTGATTCTCTGGTCTTGGAAGTGTCTTGGTCTCTGTTTACGTGGTCTTGACTACAAGTCTACTACAATAGTACAAATAAAAATGTTATTAATTGAAAAATACTGTTTCATATCCTCTTTCAGTTTGTATCAAAATGCCCATTACTATACATCAGATCTCCAAATCATGCTTTCACAGGCTAACTGACCATGTTGCAGTTTTACCTGCTGAGCCACTATTCAGGTTCCCAATGTCATTTCTGATTTATATTTATAGGATGTATGTGAAAAATAAAAATTGGGTGGATGGGAAAGAGTTCATTCACATGAGAGGGGATGTCAAACCAACACTACATAACTTGTCTAAAGCAACCTTTACGATCTTATTTCAGAAAGCACAGAAGATTATTTGAATATAAACAGTCCCGCCTCCTCCTAAGCACACCCCTATTCCCTCCTCCAAGGAATAAGGTGGAGGGGGGTCGGTGGAAATCGGGGGGACCCATTAGGATGGGTGGGGTTTTATTGAAAATTTGGGAATGGAAAAAAATTTTATTTTGATAATGGGGGGTGTTGGAATTTAGGTCCATAAAAAAAGATTCCTAGAGAAAAGGGGAGCGCATCGGGGTTAATGGCACACTGATATTCATTATGGACATTTATGGAGCTGTCATTGCCCTGCAGTGTCCTGGGGCTGATAAACCTCTATTCCAGCTTTTTTATCCAGCCTGGAGCATCACGTGATAGCTGTGTTTTGCTTTACGACACCTAATCACATCAGCAACTGGATATCAACACATTGGCTGATTCAGCAAGCAAACACAAGAGGACATTGTCAGAGGAAACGAGAAAAAGGAAGAGAGGAAGTGACACAGCAAGAGTTAATGGTTGAATATGGAACATTTTTATTAAAAGCTATATTTAAAAAAAAAAAAATACCTCCACGGGTTGTTTGGGGGTGTACAGAATGAAAGTACAACATTTCCCAGAAAAATTATATTTAGCCTAAAGATAATTATAAAATTAATTTTGACGGGTTCGATAATGGCATTTTATTTACGTCTAGCTATAAGCCAATACACGCCGCCATTGCAGGTTGCCAAATACGATCTCTGTGTGGAAACAATATTTTGGTCTTGTATACAGGGGAAAACCGTGGAGATGACGAGTGAAGCAGCTGCTTCAGAGCCCTGGAGATATTGTTATCTGTTTCTGAGGAGGAGTGACCTGAGAAGAGCAAAACCTGGAGTAAATTTAGGTGAAGACTTCACTAAATGGACCCACATAAACGTTTTCCACAGTCAAAACACGTAAATGGCGACTTTCCTCCGGGATCGGTAAGCTAGCTTGTTTGCTAACATGGCTAACGTTAGCTGTCGGTTATAAACTACTCTGTGTTACTTGTTGGACATGCTGCAGACTGCTGGTCACTTGCGTATCGGCAGTGAGCCTGGCATCCCAGCGGCTGGAGTTGTTTTTCTGCCGTTGCAACTACAACCTATAGACACACGTGATGCCGCTGTTCTGTCCGTATTCCATATTCAACCTTTAAGATAACAATCAATAATGGATCGACTTTTATTACCTGGGAAGAGCTCAGAGATGAAGGCTGATTTTGTCTTCATTCACAGGTGACAAAGTGAGAAAATTCAGTAGAAGTGTTTTTATTCCACCTGCAGTTCTAATCATGATCGTCTCTCCTGTCAAAACTGAAATATTTGAAAATAGGGGTTTCCCAAAATACTGGTATGATACATCCTAAAAATCAGGATGCATATTTTCTCCTGGCTATCTATTATAGTTGCTTTTCCCCATTTAGGATAACTACTTCTTCAGGTGAATTGCATCAACTAGCAATGAGACTGCTGACACCCCCAGGTGATGCTATGCAGCTCAATTTCCTTCAAACTATTTAATTGAAACATCTTTCTTTTCATTCACAAACTCCAAATCATGTTTTTGGCAAAAGCCTGATACATTGGGAATCAACACAAAATGACAGGGCTGTTATAACCACAGGAAGTTTCAGACTGTCACCATGTCATCACTTTTCGTAGCAGGTTTTGGAGACAAACTATGAACTTAAGTAAAAGCATCAATTCAATGCAAATAAATCTCCTCCTTCACTTCTTTTCTCTTTGTTGCTTTTAATCATCTTTGTCTATCATGCGAAACAGTTGGGGGGAATGAGAATTGTGCACGTGATCGGGTGAGTAATGGTGTGATTGGAGCTGAGAGCGTACGTGGGACTTTTGTCAACATCCCCATGATGACTGGATGCAATTCTGTCGCTTTCATATACTTGTGTCCTCTCAGTAAGTGCCTTGCTCTGAATCTGAATATGACCATGTTTAAAAAAACAAAAAAAAAACATCACACAGACCTGCTGTGCTACAGCAGTCCCAAACTGCTGATGAGGACCGGTCAGTTGAGGAAATAGCAGAGCTTTTACAGGATAAGAGATAAATCTTTAAAATGAAGGTTCCCATGGTGAGCAAACTTAAAACATTAAAAAAAAAATTCTTAAAGAACATCAAAACCATGAAACATAAACGATGTGGAGACAAGTATACTGAGAGGGAAAAGGGAGTGTCTTTGAGCCACAAAAAGAAGGCAGGAATCTACTCAGTTATAAAAATGTATGAAGAGGTTCAATTCACTCATTTTAAAGGCATTATTGAAGATGTTTCTTTTTTAACAATTTCTGCAATATTCGATTAAATTGGGTTCACTACCCCATAAGGCATGATTAGTTAAAAGCTTCAAATATAAATGTTACTATAAATCAGCTGTGAAAGTAATGGGCCTTATAAAACATCTGCCAATCATTTCTGTTTATTACATTACATTACATTGTTTGTCTATTGGCCGTCAGTCACTCTTACTACCGAAGTAAGAGTGACTGACAGGCAGCTCAACAGGTGATAGGTGAGACTGTTCAATGAGAGGGATTGATTGGTGAGAGCAATACTTCAGGTACGGGAACCCTTGCTAAGGTGCTAACCCCCTTTAACCTCTTTAAACCCACCAGTTACATGTACAGGTATTTCCAGTCAAAACAACAGGGTGCATAAAAATAACCACAGTTGCACTTTTGCAATGTTATATACATGGTTAGATAAATTGATTCTCCACAGTTCAACTAGTGAGTTCATTTTATGGACACAACAAGCATAATTTAAAAAGATATACATTTGTTCAGCTTGTACCTCTGCACCTGTCTTGTTCATCTGTTTTGCCTTTTTTGTGGGAAAATATTTAGAGCCTCCTTGAATACGATATGGTTCGTCCTATAAAGGGGTTTATCCTATAAATACTGTAAATAAATAAATATAGCATGGTAAACTTTAAATAAAAAAAGCAACTCCCTACCTTTGAAGTGGTCCTGAAGCAATATTATAAGTCCAATCTTCGATTGTTTATATTCCTCCTGTTTGTACGCATGTACAGACTAAAAGTAATCAAACAAATTTTCATAAAAATATTCCATATTGTGAAAAAACCCACATAAAGTAAAAAAAATTGCCTTGTTAAAGCTAATGCTACAGTTTTCCTTTTGTCACCATGTTCCTCTAAACTTCTCCATTGCTGTTGGGGTATGCTTGTTTTCCTCACTTTCCTGCCTACAAAACAGAAATGTCCCCATCAATTTCTGTTTAGATTTTACCCCGGGACAGTTCATATGATAAAACAAGCGCTGCCAGTTTGGAAGCCCAATGGGCAGGGACTTGTCGTTTGATGCCTCATAAAATCCTGCTATTGATCAGGCCCATGGGTATCTTTGATTTAGGCAGCCAATGAAATTATCATTCTAACAAGGGTAAGCATGGCCAGTTTAGCTACACTGAAGCCCTGAGAATGTGTGCAGCTCCAACGGGAGGAGCTGCCATTTTCCGTTGCCTAAAATGCACTTCAGAATACTTCTAAATTATGCAAACAAGATTTTTTTGTGTAACCTCAAAGTGGAATATACAGTGACAAATCTGATCATTTTTTTCTTTTTCTTTTTATAGTGGTGATCCACTAAAATAGATACTTTTTTTTTTTTTTTTTTTTTGCTTATTACACAAGTACATGCACAAACCAAGGCTTCATCATCTTTCCATCAGTACCTGCTGGGCCGGTCTGGGCCAATTTTTCCACATGTAAAAGTGCATTTTGCATGTGGATCCCAGTTTGTTCACACTTCCTTGCTTTTTCTGAAAAGTGCTTTAAAGCCAGAGTTGGGAATCCTGCTCAGAAACACTTTTTGTTATCCTGGGTGAAATGGTCCTTCCATCCTGACAGTAGTAAAAACATCATGTATTGCATGTATTCGGCGCCGTGTGGACAGCCCCTAAGCTCTTAGAAACATGGTTTGTCAGCTGTTTAATATCAAGCTAATGAGCTATCCACTTAGCTGCTATCGTTAACCTGCTTGTAAAACATCGGCGCACATGTCCCTGCACTCTGAAGGCGTGTTTTTTTTAACTGTCGCTTGCTCAAACCGTCTTTCCAACATTGCCAACCCTAGTTTTAAATCAGTCATGCCTGTCTGAATCAGCTGGCTCTGATCCTGGCGTTTAACTCTGAAAGGAGAACAAAGCAGCATCACTGCATCCAGTTAGCCGACTGCCGCCCTCTCTCTCTGGACTGCTAATTGATTGCAAGGTCCGGCTGATCAGGTCTGAGCTTCTCCTGAAACAACGTCCTCTTAAATGGCGTTGTTTTAAGGGACTTCATGGAATTATTCGGTTTCTCTTTCTCCACTTAGCTTCTTTCTCCGTTATCCATCTCCAACTCCAGCAGAAACTCTGTTTCTCTTCTAACAGACAGCAGTGACGTCACGCTGCGGCATATGGGGGGTGGTGGTGGTTGTGGGGGGAATCCAGCTACATTCAGCTCTCTATTAACGGTTTATGATTCTGGGCGCTGCCAACTAGCGCCCAGAAAAGCTCCGATCTTTTGTAGAAGCAAGTGCAAAAGAGAAGCAACTGCACATGTACAACTTAAAACGAGAGTCTACGAGTAAAGATTTCTGCGCCCTATAGGTAACACTTGATCAATTCGCAACTTTAGAAAACAGATGAACGTGGCAGCTTTACTTACAACCTCATGATATTTATCTTGTTGAACCAAAAATATATCCATTTATTTAGAAACATTTTATTTTATTGTTAATTTTTAATTTATTTCTGTTTTCTTCTTTGTGGGGACTGGTGAGTGGTGGGGTGGCACCCTAGCGCCCTCTATTGACCAGCTGCCACTGGTTTTGTTGTTTGGTTTTTTTTGGTTTGTTTTTTTCATTTCCACAGGCAAAGCTTGGATGGCCTCCTAGTGCCCAACCCAGCCTGTCCTACTTATGGGACCCTCCAGTAAGGGTAATTCTGGGTTGATCACCACATTTGGATTTGGCTTCTGATAGCATTTCAATTATGCATTCTGACTTTTTTGGTAACATTGCCATGGGAATAGGATTTTTGGAGGGTTCTAAATTTGTTTAGTTCTTGTTAGATTTCTGATTTTAGTGTTCTTTGTTTTTTTCACTTCAGGCTGGGTTTTGACTCTTCTGTGTTAATCTTGCTTCCCATTTCATTGTGCATTTCCCCCTTTGTGCACTGTTTTATTTACTGCCCTTTCCAGTGTTACACATGGTTTCTATTTTTAATTACCACGTCTGCTCCTTATTCAGTTCTTAGCTCCCTCAGTACAAATTTTCCTTCTTTTCTTTTACTCATTACCAGATCCTTTGTCTCTCTTGTCTGAAGTCTGTGGAGTTCTGGTATTCTCTCATCTCTCTTTATTGGTGTTTATCACCAAGTCAGCAGTGTCTAACATAATCTGTAAATGTAGCTGCCTAATTCAGGCCTTGTACACATGTAGCCAGATTTTTGTAAAACATATATCCTTCCTCCTCCGACCAGAAAAAAATTTAAGTCCATACCATCTCGTTTTTAGAAGAAAAATCATCCCACACCGAAGGTGTAGCACATTCACGGGGACTGAGCTCTGTTTCTGAGATGGTCAACTTCTTTACCGTCAGCCAGGTGATGACCCGGGAGTAGAGCTCCTTTTAATCCATGTTGATACTTAATTTGATGTAAGACTTCAAAGTTTGTGTATGGCGAAATATTGATATGAAGTAATAAATTAAACAGGGAAAAAAGAAGTGATGGTGCTTGAGTAGGAAGAGTTTGCTGCTTAAATAGAGTGGAAAGCGTCTGCAGGTGTAAAGAGGCTTTAACAAAACAAATGAAGCACGGATCTTTGGGAGCAAAGGCAATAAAAGAATAATAAAAGTCAGCCGAACAGGCAGCTGGATTTGAGCGGGTCACCTGGTTGATCGCCGGTTTTAAACCAAGGGAAAACTCCACCAACCCGACTCGCAGCTGGTCGCCTGGGCAGTAAATGGTGCGGACCCATTGTAAATACAGGTCACACGTGTGATGTAGGAGCATATTTTCTCTCAGACAGTGATGTTTCAAATATTAATGGCCCACAACAGAACTTTTAGAAGTTGTCTCACACACCCCCTATCGACGGCTAAACTAGCATCCATCTTACATCCTACCTGTACTGTGAGCTCACTCAGAGGTAAATGCAAATCTTCACTTTGGCCGGAGTTTTTAAAAAAATTGTTTTTGATGTCAAAAATCTGCATTTATGTGTGTCTTAATCGTAGGAAAAATCTTTGTTTTACAAGATACTCCGCTACATGTGGACAAGGCCTCAGTCACATACTACTGTAAGGTCAAAAGTATCAGAACATGACCCAGAGAGTAAGCTGTGGAAGTCTGAGTGGTCCTCACACCATGGTGTTATAGCAGGTAGGGGTCTGACTGGGGTTGATATAAATACTACATGTATCTGGAAACAAATGCAAAGGGGGAACATCCCGCTCATCAGGAAGGAGAATGAGACATCTGCTGACACGCTACCAGAACATTTTAGTATTTCTGGGCTAAAGTGAAAAGTAGTTATTGATCTCTAGACGCTTCTTAATAACAGCGCTGTTAAATTATTAGTGGAGGAGATTAGTCTGGAGACCTGCACTCATAAAAAAGAGGATTTTATGAATAGTTTTCATTTTGTATGATCTTCATGAAGGAAAACTGGGTCTGCATATCTATTGTGTATTTAAAATAAAGCATGAAACAAGATTTAGATTTATTTATCTAATTTTGACTTGAGTGCTTTTAATCACTTATATTTTATAAGTGTCTCGTTTATGTAACGAGATTGAAAGAGTTGCAATGTCTGTAATGAGTGAGCTGTCTTAATCTTTTACCCCTTTGTTTGTGTCTTTGTTATTTGAAATTTTTTATAGCTCCTATGAGGTGATTTACTCCCAAATACTTATGGAAAAGAAGTTTTCAGATATCGCATTTGTGAGATATTGCATTAGAACTCACTCTTGGATCTAAAGTGCAATTTCTTTAAATCCTTGTTTTCTAAGTTTGTTTCTTTCTTGTTTCTTGTTTCTTTCTGCAGAAAGAATTTTTTAAAAAACTTACTTATGAGAAGTTTTTATAGAAAAACGTCTTTCTTTTCCGCCAGTCATTGCAACAGTGTTGCTTCCCTGTTGTCAATATGTCAATTTCTGGTATTAATGGTTTCTCAGGGAAATTTTTTTTATTCTAGATGCACTTGTTTGTTCAGTTGAAGACTTGAATCAGATTTATTATCCACAAAGTTTAAAACTTTTTATCAAGTAAAGGAGTAATAGAAGTGTGAAATAACCAGAGGTGGACATTTCAGGTGCCAGAAAGTAAAAAATTTCATGTTTTTGCATCTGCTCGCACATGTAGAACAGGTGTTTTCATTAACGAGCTCTACCTGCAGAGGAGCTGTGCTAATTCACTTCAGCTGGTTGAGCGATTGTTTGGAGCAACTGCTGGACAGGATTTTTACTCTCTGGACCAGGGATGTCCCCCTCTGGAAATAACAGACTGGGTCCTCTCCATTTTGATTTGTCTGCACATTGATGATGCAGTGGCTTGCAAATAAAATAATAAAAATAATAGAAGCAGAAAGACTGTCCCAGGGTTATAATTTACATTCTCCCTCCTTCTGTCTTTCAAGATTAAAATTTTAGATATAAATGAGACCAAAAAAGACAGACAAAGAGGGTTTTCTTTGAAGTGACTTTGCTGTATCACACTCTGCTCGGTTGGGGGAGATGTTTGTTGGATCCTAACCGGGGAATGACACCGGGAAGATGAGGAGGGATGTGGTGGTTTGTATGCAGCTGATACGCGAGGCTGGCTCAGCAGAGTTGCTCTCTCTGCAGCATTCTTGACTCTGAGCTGTCCTGAATTCTCACACAAGCTTTGATTTTGGTTTTCAGTGCATTGCAGGACAAAACATGTCACACTGAATCTGGCAATGTGTCATTTTTTTCTTTCTTTCTTTTACATATCTACTCAGGAAAAGCTAAAAAAAAAAAAAAAGTCTGTTTTAATCTTCGTGGTCCTTTTTCGCGTCAGTCTTGCGCTTTGGAAGCTTCAAAGGCTGCAACACTAAAGCATCCTTGCATAAATTTTTCAGTTGTCAGTTTACAGACTTTATTTAACTTTTCATAAGTCAAAGTTGGAGGATGTACAAGATGAATTTGAGACCACTTTAGCACTTTTTTCACGGTTTTGCTGTCATTTATTTGCTTTTTGATTCTATTTTGGATTCAAAATCACAGAGGTTGAATCTGCTGTGCTGGTAATTCAGAGTTTAAGAGAGAATTGTTAGTAGCAGCCATGCTTTGAAGTTACTTTTATCTGTGAGGTTTGTTCTTTTCTGCCAGCCTTTGCTCTGGGGCTTTTTTGATTCAGGAGAAAACTTCCAGAATCTGTGAAAATAACACAGATCTTTCACAGCGGCTTCCACTTGGTATTTCACTTTTCTTTCTCCTTGTTTACCTGATGCAAATTGGTTTCTTTGGCCCCAGCTAAAACATCTCCATGTTCCCAAATGCTGTCTGACAAACCTTCAAACCAGCTTTACTTAACCGAAGAGGAAAAAAGGAGATTTAATACCGTGAAAGTCAAGCTCCCAGATTCCCTCCCCAAACCAGACATAAGCAAATCTCTTGAGCTCTTTAAACTTTTCTTGACTAGGCAATTTTTCCCTGCCTGCTGTCCCAAATGACGTACCCAAAAATAAATTGAGTATGTCTTACATACAACTACAGTATATAGGCTAACCTTGACTCTAAAGAAAGCTCAGGCATGTGAGATTACTACAGTTGAGTCAGAATCAAGATGTGTCAGAGTAAATTTACCTGGAACCCAGTAGAAAATGTAAATGTAATCTCTTTCTAAAAGACAGCAATTTGACTTTCAGTGAAAACAAGAGAATAGCAGCCAAGTCTATCTAGAAATGAGTAATGTCTCATAAGTAACTGCAAAATAACAAAAAACTAAAAAATTAACCTGAGCAATCTTACAGATTTTTTTAATAAAGGTATTTCACAGACAAATACAGCTGTGTGAAAAAGCTTTTGCCCCCTTCCTGATTTCTTACTTTTTTGCATGTTTGACACACTTAAATGATTCAGATCATCAAACAAATTTTAATGTGAGTCAAAGATAACACAAGTAAACAGAAAATGCAGTTTTTAAATGGAGATTTTTATTAGTGAGGGGGGGCATTGACGCTACGTATGTTCCAAGGTTTGAAAATTATGCCTGTTTAAGGGTTACACATTTTCTGATTCCTGGGTGTGTAGGATTCTGTCTTGCACAAGACAGGATTAAGACTCCTTGTCTTCTTACAGTTTCGGATTATGATACTACTCTTTAGAAACACTGACAAGCCTTTGCTCATTATAAAGGTCTAGTTAAGGATGAGAGATTGTCCTTAACTAGTGAGAGGTTTGTTGCAGGAATGAGAAGTTTTCTGATGAGACTGGACTGCCATAAAACTGTTACTGTTCAGAGATAATGACATTTAGCTGCTGCAGTTCATTTCACAGTGAAGTCTCATACAGTAATGCTCCTGCTTATCGGTGCATGAATGCAGGTTTCTATGAAACCAGAGAAATGCAACTGCAGGTATCTGCTGGTCAGACTGTATGCTTTCCTTCTGTGTTGCTGCTATACAAACTTCTTTGCCTCTGGGTTCAAACCTCTTTGTTTAATCTCTTTTTCACAAACTTCGGTCTATTGTCATCTCAATTTTATCGCTCTCTCTCCTCTCCTCTTGTCTTTCTTTCCCCCTCCTCCTTACATCAGCTTAGCAGCAGGATGTGAGCTCGGTTATCACAGTGGGGTTTTTTTCATTTCAAGCAGAGTGCAGCTGAAAAACGCCACTTGCTGTCTTAGTTGGTGGTGGACAGATACAGTCTGAAGAGAGAGGCAGATTGTGATGATCGAGTGCAGTTAGGCACAATGGCTAGGGGTTTCAGAGTGGGCTTTTCATTGCTGTAATTTCCATATTTTTGCTTTTTCTTGTCCTTTAGTTTCAGAGATGCTTCTTAAACCTTTAGTTTAGACATGTTTTCATATATTGTATATTTAATTGATCATTTTTATTTGACCTCTTTTTAGTTTTTCTTAGTCTATACGTTTAACTATTTAATGTGCTTTATCATTTTCCTTTATTTTTTGGTGTTCCTCAGAGAGAGCCCTCTGCATTTGGGGGGTGTGTCGGCCATGGCTGCGGGGGCGCCATCGGTGGTATTGGTCTTTTGGCTGGGGTCCATGTTGGTGCCCTGCAGCTGTGGTCCGATCAAGTGCTGGTGCAGACGGTTGATAGTCTTTCCTCACCTGGCTCCTATGTGCTCAGCCACATGTTATCTGAGTGTATGTGTGTGTATGTACATGCAGTGTTAGAGATGGGGTGTTTGGAAGGAGGGGGTGTTGATGGGCTTTTCTTCTTAATGTGTAAATCTCTAAAGCACTTTGTGCTACATCTTGCTATGAAAAGTGCTTCATAAATAAATGTTGGTTGGTTTGTTGGATGTAATTTCCTGAAAATCCCACCTTTTGTGCAGAAACGTACGTGGGAGGATTTATGGTGATGTAAAATAAAGCCTGATACATTCCGAATGACTTCTAATGCACCTCTCCAACAATAACATCTGAGAGGTCCAAGCCTTGGCCATCTCACACATTTATTGCAAGGTTAGTTGTACTTCAGACAGAAAGAGTGGGTCCATCAGAAAAGTGAAGAGACAGATGTGATTAGAGACAGTGGAAATGAGCCTGGGGTGGGAAAGAATAACATAGTGGGAGGGAAAAGGCTGTTGAAAGCCCATGAAATGCACGCATTCAATCATTTCTGGAGAAACAGGATAGAAAGTAGTGAATGCTTGAAAATTACTTCAGCTGATACGACAAAAGGCAACAATTATTCTGCCAGCCATGAAAGATGAAATTTATGGATTTTTTTACATTTTTCTTTTAGTTCCCATATATTCAATCTACAGTATGAGCTGAAAGTTTAGACACACTCCCATTAAAGAAAAGGCTAAGTCTAGACATGAAGCGAGCATGGTGAAGTCTGGTGTGGGACCATTTTACGTTATAAAATGACACCTCACATTGTAAATACAATGACACATTTTATAAAGACAACTCGAAAGCAACTCCCATGATGTACCATTTTAAAAAACGCTCATCCGACTGTGCTTAAATGTAATGCATCCTCCGTTCAACCCACCATTGCCTCAGTCTGAAGCCGGAGGAGCTGTGATGCAAAGCAGACTTACAAAATAATGGAGGGAATCTGTAAAATGATTTCAGTGGATATGTTGCCCAGAAGTGTCGTCGATCGGAAAGGTTTCCAAGATTTGATGAATTTACTTAAACCAGTCCATCATATTTCATCACCAGGCTCATTGAAACATGAGAAGCAAAAGCTAAATAAGTTAGCCACAGCAGCTAGCGTTGCCATAAGAACAGACTGTTGGACCGCTTTAACAGCAGAGAGCTACCTCACCATAACGTGTCACCACTGACCTTCTCGCCGAGACGATGATTGAGGCTGTAGAGCAGTGGGGAGTTGAAATCAAGGATCGACCGATACATCGGCTGGCCGATATTTTAGGCTGATATTTGTGTTTTTTGCTAGTATCGGCATCAGCCGATACGTCGGGTGATTGGCTGATAGGCGCGGTTCGGCATAATTTACAGACGGGCATCTATACAGGCTGCAGTTGCTGGAGAAGCTGTTCTACAGAACCGAACCCGCCGGGTCTGACAGCACACATGCAGGATGACATGAAAGATGTCCAGACTCACCTGGCACTGTCAGAAAAGGTCAATCTGCAGATTGTTGTCCGATATTTTCGCTTTTACCCCCAAAACTCTGTTACTGTGTAAATGGGGACTTACTCCCTCAGCGCTGTAGTGTGATCAGCCCTGATGTTGATGAGGTGAAAAAACTTCTCATACAAGAAAAACTTAGAATGAGATCTAAATGAAATCAATTAAAAAACCTGATATTCATTTAGATTTATCTTCCAGCTTGATCACACTTCAATATACACGTGAATACATGATAAATTATAAACAATATTTTTTTTACAAAAATATGAAAAGTGGTACAGTAACCTGTTTACTGTATTTTCCAGTTGTAGAAATCGTAATAACACTAGATAGATGGATAGATGGATAGATTACAAAGATTTAGCCCAGACATACCATCACTACAGATTTCATCTTCAGGTAAAGTCAGGTACATCATGGACTTTTATTTTAATCATCTGCTGCTCAGTAAGTAAAATACTTTGATATGAAAAATTATAAGAAAATCCTGCTGCTGGTATACTATACAAGGCCGATACTGGTAATGCAATATTGGCCCATAATATTGGCCCCAAATATCGGCAGGTTGTATCGGCTATCAGCTGAGGCTGATAAGAAAATATCGGTATCGGCCCCAAAAAAGCTGTATCGGTCAATCACTAGTTGAAATAAGTACGCATTAGAGAAAAAAAACAGTCAGCCTGTGGTATGTGTAATCATTTTTTTAACATACATTTCTTAATGATTAAATCAATAATTGATCGTTAATTCTCCAGACATTTTTGCAAATGCCCATCCCTAACTTCAACTAAACAAAATGGGGAAATGTAAAGTGCCCTAAGATAAAGGTAAAAATTGGTTATTTGCGCTGTTGTCTACTATGTTACTCTAAGTGAAATAAATTCTCTGCTTTTGAGGATCAGGTCAAAAACATTATCTGTTTTCCTTTGTATTAACCTGTACATTAGCCTTTGTTAAGCTCTTAACTTTCTTTTGTTCATACCTGATAAAAACCTTTTTAATGCAAAGACTAACAAAAGAAGGACGAGTTCTCCACCAAACGATTTCCAAAGGGTTAATCCTCAGGTTAATACAGTTGAGTAAAGCACTTAAAACCCTGTGTTGATGAAGCTTAAGAGTGGGTTGTATTAAATCGAACATGATACAGAAAATCGCATCACTGCTAGTGTCATGAAAAGTTAAGCTGGATATAATATCCTTCCTGGCTGGTTGCTTTTAATGTAACACAGAGCTTTAACTCTCATTATTTTCCGAACAAATCCTGTCTCTTACTACTCTGTTTCCGTGTCATCGGAACAGTGTTGCTGTAAAATCATTCATGTCATTGTCAGCTTTGTGCTTTCAAGCAATGCATGATTAAGCAAATGTGGTGTGAAGATTTTTAAAACCTATATTTCAGTCCTCATATTCATCACAGCTAGCTCGATGTTTGAGTGCTGCTTGAGCAATGTCAGGTGGGTAGAATCACAAGAGTCCATCTGATGTACATCCATCTCAGTAATGTTCCTGTCGCTGCAAATGGACTGTCTGAGCCCGTCTTTCTGTCTGGTTGCAATCGGTTTCCCATCAGACTGGAATCTGGAGTGTTTGGAAGTTGGATTTGTTTTAATGTGGCAAGTAGTGGACCCAAGAAGCAGACATAGACCACAATTATAAAACTCATCATGGATTTATTTGTAAGACCAACAAGCAAGTTCAGTACACGCAGGACTGAGTCGGGTGGATTTTGGTACAGATATGTTGATTTCACGCTGCGTCCCCATAGCAAACTGTACCCTTACCCTGGAGGTGGAGTATTAACCAGATAGTGCTGCTACGGTACCAAAGCACCACACCACATGAGACAGAAACAAAGGGGTTTTCCCTGCTTTGTTTTTATGCTGGGTTGTGCAGGAAGGGACATGGTTTTTCAAATTTAACACATTGCATCAATGGATTGCAATGTGTTAAACTCCACCTCTTTGGTCCGGATCAGTTAGATCAGTGCCTCTACGGAGGGGTACCAAATAAGTAGGACGGGTCGGGCCGGATATAAGGGTAGCCTCCCTGTCCCAGTTTTTATTTGTAAAGACAAATAAAAAAATCGTGGACTGGCCTGACTCGACCCAGACCCCCTGGTGGAGACAGGGCTTAAGGGGTGTCTGGCTCTGGTTCTCAAGGGCTTAACCTTTCAGGTTTTACATGTTTCCAACACTCCTGATTCAACAGGTTGCAGTGAAAAAATAATGCCACGTTGACATCATCCAAATCCTGCAGGACTGCAGTCCTCAAGGACCAACTTTGGACACCCTTTCTATAGACTAGAGGGCCAAACATTCATCAATGTAATGTCAATGATCTGGCAAGACACTGCTGCAGCCTCCAGCCTAGATCATCACACATCATCATCATCATCATCATCATCATCATAATAATACGATTGTAGTTGTAAGGCACCTTTCATCGTTAAAAACAATCCCAAGGTGCTACAAGGTAAAAATAAATAGATAAATAAATAAATAATTTTAAAGAATCCTAACTTATGACTGCTAGATGTGTTAATCCTGCAGGGCAGGTGCGGAGAGGATGGCCAGAGCAGCAGAGGCACACCCCAACACCAGCAGTCTGCCCAGCACTCCACCTGCAGCTGAATGCAAATAAAGTTTAAAAAAAGGAAAAATTTCCAGTCCATCCAGCTGAGCCATGACAGGATGAAAATCCAAAATGACAGAGTAACACCTGAGACTCATGTTCTTTCCTGAGCAGTGTTTTAAGGGTGGTCATACAACATTGCTCTAATCCAACCTATTCCATTTTATGTAATATGCATATTTTATTTGTATTTAGCATAACACCCCACTGATTTACAGTGAGTTCTTATTTCGCTTTCCTCCACATCAGATGTCAGGGTCTGCTACTCGGCACAGATCTTCATCAAGATGAATGTTTGCTGTGTTGCTGTCCAAAATATGTAGAAATGTTTAGTCTGCTTGTGATTCTGGCCTTCTGTCTCCCTGCTTCTCCTCTGGCCTCATTAAACAAATCTCCATCCTGCCTCCTGCTCTGCCAGTTGGCCTGTCTGCTCAACTGTGTACAAATAAACCACAAATAAACACAGGATGGATCCAGCCACATGTCACGCTTTGAATCTTAATTTGATCCGAGTCTAAACCTGATTACGCTCTTCAGATGAACACCTATAGTTCTTGTTTCTCTCTGCACAAATCTGCTCTGCAGATTGTCCTGCAGACGTGAGCAAGGACACCTTTACTGTTCATGCTGCTTTTTTTCTCGAGCTGAGAGTTTTTTGTTTGTTTTTGTGGAATTACACCATCTTTAACTTCTATGACTTATTGTGTCAGGACAGTAAGTCAAAAAGATAATTCAGCCTGCTGTACATGATCAAAAGCAAGTATTTAAACTGTGCAATCATCCAAACACGGCAGCAAATCTCCAGAACAATTATTGTAAAAGAAAAGAATCGAGGTGTTGTAATGGTCCAGTTTCATTTTCTTTCCTCGTGGCTGTACATGTTTTGGGCTTTTTTGGTTCAATATTCCACCTTCAGTGTTTAGTTGTTTGTTTCTATCTATGACTTCTTTGCAAAACAACAATTTAAATTGTGTTAGAATTCTAAAAATTTGCAATATATTCAAAACTGGACAATGAAAAGAGAAAAAAAAGCTGGTATAAAATCTCAGTTTCAAGGCCTGAAATATATAACAAAGATGCTTCTGTCTTAAAGCTTTTGACAGAGTAATTGTGTAGTTATGTTCAGTTTTTATTTCCTGACTCACCTGGTCCGTGATCCTAAACTCTACCTGATACCAGTTTGTCCCTCGTCCACCAGTCAGTGCCACCCATTTTCCTGTTGTTGCTTTTAAATGTTTCTCTTTAGCTTTTCTGTGTCTTCTTGGCTTCTATTTGTTGACACTTTGTCGTTTTCTCATAACGGGGTCTTCAGCAAGGGAACAAAGGAAAATGCAGGTACTTAAAAAGACAGGCACAAAAATCAAAGCAATAAAAAGAAATTAAATGAGTTAAAAAGAAAAAAATACATTAAAAAAATTACAGAGCTAGCTTCTGTGATATCTCTGGTTGGCAGGTTCCTATGCTGTACATGTAGCTTTGGGGCATAACTAAAAAAAATATACACATTTCCTATGAAAAGCTATAAGTTTTAGCTCTCTGGGAACTCCTCAGTGAGCCAACAGTTGATGATCACAGTGTTCTTGAAGGTATAAAAATGTTAATCAGGTAGCTTGCTTCTTATTTGTTTACTTTTGTGTAACGAAAGGATTATCATACCAACTCTGAAAGAAATAAGAAGTGATGTAGAGCTGCTAAAACTGGAATAACGTGCTTTTTTCTGGTTGTGTTCATTCGCCAGGGAAAACAAAGTTCTGAATAAGTTGAATTTTTGCAATAATTTTCTTTGTAAGCCAGTTCAAAGTGCAGTATGAAGTCAGCCTGAGACAGATGCTTGAATCAGTCTCTGAGCAGGGAAGCAAGGCAGGTTTGTTTGTATCTCATTTCATGTGTGAGACAACTCAGTGTTTTACATTAATTATTAAAAGCATTACAGCAGGGATCAGGGGAAGCATTAAAAAGTATTTTAGAAACAAGCTTGAAAAAGAAGTAAGAAAAAAAAAGAATGTTAAAATAAAATAAGATAAAATGTGAGAAATAAAGTTGCAGTGTGACGATTAAGCTTTGTTTTCATAGAAAAGTTTTTAAACTTGCTGAAACTCTCAGCAGTTTTAAATCAGACATGCAGTTTTCT
Organism: Atherinomorus stipes; assembly: GCA_023101725.1. NCBI lineage: Eukaryota > Metazoa > Chordata > Actinopteri > Atheriniformes > Atherinidae > Atherinomorus > Atherinomorus stipes. The sequence continues at coordinate 77,376 of JALJCO010009785.1, forward strand.
GGTTTGTTCCTCTCCGGGTTTAGTTTTGACTTTGGGTACAGAAAGTAGACTTGACCCTGATGACCTGAGGGATCTGATTGGTTCATAATGAACCAGAACAGACAAACAGACAGTGAAAAGAGGACTGGAGTTACATGATCCACTTTCTTGTTCTTAGTGTGGATCGGATCAGCAGCATTCTGAACTAACTGCAGCTGTCTGATGGACTTTTTAGGGAGACCTATAAGGACAGCTTTACAGTAGTCTAGTCTACTAAAGATAAATGCATGGATGACAAGTTTGTCTAGCTGAGACATCAGTCCTTTAATCCTCAATATGTTCTTTAAGTCAGGGGTTCTCAACTTTTTTCATGATGGGGCCAAATTTTTCTGTCCAAACTGTCCCAGGGCCCATTCACATTTTAACACTGTATTAGTATAATGATCTTGTGTTTGGGATATTTAAAGGTTCAATTTAAATAATCTGTAAATAAACCTGTGGTTTATACAGGCCATTAAAGCACAAAATTTATTTGAACAATTTATTTATGTAAACTTTTCTTAGAATTTTTTTAAGAACTTCCAAACATAAACAGATTTTCTGCATCAACAGCTGATTTTCTTAAAAATCCTTTTTTTCCAACTAGAGTAAGATGTTTGTTTCTAGATGAAGCTGCAGATGCTTCAGGGCTTCCATTAATGTTAGCGTTAGTGTTAGCATTAGCTGGTTCTCCATTCAGACTTCTCAGCTCTGCTTTGTTATCTCCACTCACTAATCCTTATTTGATCAATTGGAGTGGATTTTTGTCTCTTTAGGGGCGGTTTGGGACCATTTTATCTTCATTATTTAATTTTAATTCTTCTTTACAACATTAACTACAGGCTAGCGGCTAGCTGATTGTCTTCTTCTGCTTGTTTGTAGAACTCTGACAAATAAGCGCCACCAGGTGGGGGTAGGCTACATTGAAACTCATCTAGTCATAAATAACGGTGAAAATTCAAGGTCCTGCAACCCTTGCAGCCCACATGTGCAGAAGGAAATTTTTTTTGCGGCCCTCTAGGTGGCGCTTGAGGCCCAAGTTTGGGCCGCGGCCCCATGGTTAAAGGTAGAGTCCGAAGTCCCTTCAGCGTTTCTGTTTGCAAACAACAGCATTCAAACTTAGCGCTCCTCCCTCTCAGGCTAACGGCCGCCTCGTTCTAGCTAGCCTATTCAACTTCAAGCTTCTCCTTCAGAGCTCAGAAGCAGCTACAAGCCAAACTATTATTAACCTGGTTTTCCAAACTGCAAATATCTGAAGCTCTTACCTTTTCTTCGGTGCATCCACAGTGTTGTGTTTTCTTTCTTTCTTTCTTTCTTTCTTTCTTTCTTTCTTTCTTTCTTTCTTTCTTTTTCCTTCGAGAGTTCGAGTGACTGGTATCTGCTTCAATCATGAGCTTATTTCCACACAGCGTCATGCTCTTAGCTCTGTCATTGGCTGCTGATATAAACAGAAATCTCCACCCAGAAACGTCCCTAACACACCAAAACCATGCAAAAGAGTGAATTACAGGCAGGGGGAAGAGAGAGTTACATTCAAACGCACCACGGCACGAGAGTAGAGGCCCAAAGGCGGGTTTGAGACAGATTTCACTTGCTCAAGTCTAACGTTTATTTTTTACGGGGGAACTTCGGACTATACCTTTAAGAATCACTGCTTTAAGTGATACAAAGGCTGACTCCACAACTGTCATAACAACTGTTCAAATTCAGGTCTGAGTCCAGGACGACTCCCAGATTTCTGGCTTTGTCGTTAGTTTTTAACGCAGCGGTTTAAAGCTGGATGCTGACTTTTAATCCTTCTTCTTGGGCTCCAAAAACTATCATTTCAGTTTCTTTTTAACTGAAGCAAGTTTTGGCATCCATCTTTTTTAGAAATAAATAATAACTTTTACTGCATTTCTGAGCCAAACGAATGAGAATATTTTTTTAGATGTGACCAAAAGCTCAGATCCTAGTCTCAAAAACCACCCACACTTGTGATCTCAGAATTCGTTCAGTTTTAAGACATTTTTGCTTATATTTTTGTTTATGCCAAGGAGACGGGAAGTGATGGGATTTAAAAAATTGGGCACAATTATAAATTAAATGCTCCTTTTCTTTAGTTTTTTTTTTTTTTTTGGCCTCATGCAAATAACAGCACACATGGTTGCACCATTTGCAGCATCACCCCGTATCATCCCAGTGTTCGTCCTCCAAATTAAGGTAAAGTTTTGGAACCACAAACATTAAAGTGACGAAGCAGAAGGTGCATACCAGTGACATAAAAAGACTATTATTTATTTCTTACATAACATGCGTCATCTAAACCCACAGTCAGCAGGATGTTTATTACATTAATACATTCATTAGCAGACTTCTATTAGCATAATTATGCATTTATAACTTGGCCTTAAGCAACAATCCTCTCTCTCTCTTTCAATCTCCCAGCATCTCGTCAGCCAGCAGAAGGTGAAGCGTTGCAATGTGGCAGTAATTCTGCGTTCTGCTCCAGAGAGAATCTGCAGCCTGTTTCCTTTTGGAAAGCCCTAAATGTTTGCGGCGGTCTGGAAGGTGTATTTCACGGCCAGTTTGGCAGCAGGAAGCGTCTTTGGTCGGAGTGTGTGTATAAACAGCTCGTAATGGTTTTAGCTAGGGGTGAGGCACATGCACACAAACACACGCCAGCTCCATGGACATAAATTAGTGTACACAGAATGCACATAGCCTTTGAGTTTATGTATAGCCATGCACATATGCGTATGTGTTCGCATTCCTCTCACTCAAAGGCAGTGAAGCTTGCAGACTTGTGAGACCGGCTGTAGAAGCCAAATTAGCTTCTTTCATGGTGCGCTCTAAACACCCCAGAAAAGTGCTGTCCAGGCCAGATGTTGGGACTAATCTCTTTATATTTGTTAGTTTTAGTGTTTGTCTTAACCTATTATATAACGCTTGCATATGTTTTGTAAGCTGCTGGCTTGAACAATTATTGTGACCCAAACAGAGAGCTGAACTTATTATGTAGCATGTTTTTTATAGCACGTTTGCATGTTTGGATTAATTTGCTGGACATGAAAGAGAGATGATGTAATCTGTGTTTTTCTGAAATTTAAACTTATTCACCTGCTCAGGATTGTGCAGATAGGCCATAAAAGAAAAAGAGTAGCTTCTTCTTCTTCTTTTTTTTTTTTTTTGAGAGGTCAGTTTGTTTGCCTCCAAATTTGAGATCACACATATTTTTTTTTTTTTACTTTTAAAACAAGAGACAACCCCCCCCCCCCCCCCCCCCCCCCCCAACAGGGGAGTTTGAGAACAGATGGAGCCAAACCTTTGGCCTAAACTGTCTGTACTAAAAGCTGTCTGATGTTCTGCTTCAGAGTTGGCCTTCACAAAGATAATGTTTACTTACTGTACATCATCATTTGCATCATGTCATTGGGATATTCACATTCATCCTGCACTCTAAGAATATATTGGTTGAATTGGTTTAGATTGGTTTAAATATTTCCTAATATTCTGCAGAAAAAATTAGTTCTGCAAACCAGTAAAACTGTTAAAACGCTAAAAGATTAGGATAGTTATCTGGGCATGGTTTTGCAGAGTCTATATCAGAGTCTAGACTAAGCAAATTCATTTTCTAAATTTTCTTTCTGTTTGTTTTGTCATCTTTCCATTTTAATGTCCAAACCATTCCGAAATTAAGAATAATGTGAACTCTAATCCACCACAATCTGAATCTGATCAAGATCAGTTTGCAGGAAATGTGTTTTTCTGCTCAGCTGGATTCTAAATGTACATCAAGTGTGCATTACTCAATCTATGTGTGCACCACACAACCAGAATATTTCAACATATTGAAGCCGCAGTTTCTGCCTCTTTGATTGTTTTTTGTTATAAAGTCACAGAGGTCGACTTCGAGAGTTGCTCAATCATCCTCCTGTGACCTAAAACGTGATCACTTTTCCAGCGGGAATCAAATGTTGGCGGGGCGTGACTGTTTCCAAATTGAATAAATTATTAATATGAGCTATTATTAAAGTTCTTTTTATCTTGCATGCTTGAATCTGTTTAACAGATCCATCCTGTAAAAGTGATAAATGTCTTCTCCATTCTTGCGGTTGGAGGATTTTCTGTTTTTCTGCTCATCTGCTGTTTCACTTCGTCCACATCCCTCCAGGATATTTCAGGGTGCTCTTTTGGCTTTGAAACCAGTAAAATAAAGATCAGATTCCTTTCATTCCCAGCTACTACCAACTTTCACACTGCAAAAACTCAAATCTTAGCAAGTACATTTTTCAAATTTCTAGTGAAAATATCTCATCACACTGAAAATAAGACAAAATAAGAAATAAGAAACATTTCAGTAAGATATAAGATCTTGTTTTAAAGCAACGCATCTTAATTCAAGAAATCGTATCAAGAAAATTTTGCTTGTTACATTGTCAGAATTTTTTTTGCATATTACAAGCAAAAACATCTTGGCCATTCTTAAAATAAATTTTTTAAAAATATATATTTTTTGCTTGTAATAAGCGAAAAAAAATTCTGCCAATGGAACAAGCAAAATTTTCTTGATAAGATTTCTTGAATTAAGATGCATTGCTTTAAAACAAGATCTTATATCTTACTGAAATGTTTCTCTTTAAGTCATTTTGTCTTATTTAAGTGTGATGAGATATTCTGACCAGAAATTAGAAAAATGTACTTGCTAAGATTTGAGTTTTTGCAGTGCAGTGTTGCTGACTACGTTTTGACAGTGTCCAAGACTGGAACCATGGACTATAAGGATTACTTTTTTGTTTTTATTTATTTATTTATTAGTTGCAGTTAACAGTGCCATCATTGGTTGCACCAGTTGCTGGTTTCAGTGGTTTATGGTTACCACGGTATCCTTAATTTTGTGTTTTTGCATTCTCTAGCTGTTACTGGTCATAGGAGGGGAGTTCATATCAATCAATACACCAATCAAATTTTATATATAAAGCACTTTTCATACAACAAGTAACACAAAGTGCTTTACAAAAACAATGTTGATATGTTAAAGACATAGGTCATTTGTAAAGACAACAAAACAAAACAAAAATTAAAATGCATATCATAATGTCTCTTACTTGCATGCACTCATGTACACACACAATCACATCAACACACTAGCCTAATCTGGTTCTGAATCTTAATCTGAATCATTGCTTGAAGGTGGAATTTGGGAGTCAGTAGGTGTCTTGTATTTTTTCCTTTTATTTATTCTTTTTTATGTTATCTTTTATATGATTATAGCACCTCCTCTAATCAATTATATTCTTTCTATCACATTTGGCTGACATTTGTACACCAAACTTCCACCAAATTAATGAGGAATTGATCATTTATGAAAGTATGTATCTTATTCCTCCATTTCTCTGAAGCATGGGAATGTACAATAGCACAGAACAAAAGCAGCAGCCATGTTGAACCCGCACTGGTACATTTCGTTAAACCAGCAGACATTGTTGCATTGCGTTGCTAAATATGAACAGTGTGTCACATATTATGTTGAGTTTATTGTCGTATGCTTTGACAAATGAATCAAACTTCCTGAACTCTGCTCAGTTCAGCGCTGCAACCGCCTTCACTGAAGTTTACGTGTGGATTAACAGGCTGCTGCGTACGTTACATTTAACTATATGAGACAGAATCAAACCTACCGCTGGTCATAAAACCATAACTGACAGGATAATCATTGAGAGGGAAAAGAGATGCTCCCATTGGGGCATCTCTGTGCCGGCACACAAGGGGCAACGTCAGCCACAGCTGTCATGGCCGCCGGGAAATTGCTGTCCTCAGCCGTGGCAGCCCGCTGCTCCCAAATCAGTGTAAAGGAACAGTGATCCGGTCCCTAATCTGGATGTAACAGACGATACCGATCAAATCAAATCACGATTGGACATGATTTCTGATCATGTGATCAGATTGAGACATTCCTAGTTTTTACAGCGCAAGAGTTTTTAATCTTTTTAGTTTTTGTGTCTATTTTGGCAGCAAATTTTGATTTGGTCAAAGTTTAATGAATTCATCGATTTACGTTGACTTCTCATAGTTTGGCCATCTGAAGCCATATTAACACCCAGCTGAAATGAAACACTCGTCACAGACTGGATTCAGTAGCCTGTTGTTGACATCTGATGTTGTCACTTACTCCTAATAAATGTTGGATTTCTCAGATTAGTTGATTTGCCTCTCAGATTTTTTAGTTCCTTCACTTCTCTACAGTAATTAGTGACGTTAACTTGACAGCTGTGGATCTTTAAGGTGGCAGCTTTTCAAAACCATCCACAACTCACAATATAACGTTAGCTTTAGCATGCTTAACATTGCATGGCTGATGTTGCCTTGTCAGATTTGCTTCACGAGACTACATCAGAGCTCGTTGTTCTGTATTCCTTTGGGCAGATAAAATGTGTGCACACTCCTCCTTACGACACAATCCACACACATTTAGTCTGATTAGATCTCTTCCCAGCTCGTCTCGCCTTTCCACACAACTAAATTGGCTGTAATTGAACCTTGTCTCTGACTAATATTTTCATCTCATTTTATGTGTTGGCAAGTGTCAGTATAGTTTGTCAGTTTTAATGAGATTATCTTTCACATTGTTGGAATAAAAAGCTTTTCTCATTCAACTATCAGTCTAGATATAAATGAAGTGACGCCCACTACAACAAGGTAATTACAGCCTTCAATGCATGCAGTCAGCGCTGTGTGTGCAAAACTTGCAAGTCCAGTGTATCTTGACCTCCCAGTGGACAGGAATGTGATATAAGATGAACGGGTGGCATTACACTGTGAATGGCATCTGTGAGTTGTTGTAGTCAGTTTGAGCTTTCATGTGAGATATTAGAGTTGCATGTGTTTCTGTAAAGGAGACTATAGTTGTGCTATTGTTTCTCTCTGCAACTGCAGCATCCTCAGTGAAAATGACCGCCTGCAGTGAGGTGTCGCGTTCCCTTTGAAGCTGAGATGATCAAATCTACTGCAGCATCATTTGACAAAGATCTAAATCCTAATTAAGCACTTTAATGTTGTACCCAAGTCCCAGATGTTAGCAAGTGTAGGTGGGCTTAATTAGATTTAGTGAAATTTACATGACTGGTGTCAAGTCTGAGTCATTACGCCACATCTACACTACAGAAACAGTCTATCTAACAAAGTTTTACGTTCTTATATTCGGCAAAAACGATCTTAATGATCTTTATTGAGAGAAAAATACTTGACAAGAGCAGAATATGTAAAATTTTTAATCATGTTTTGAGAATACATGTCTTTTATTTCTTACTTAGTAACTGAATGCTAAAATTGGTTATTTTCTATGCATATTAAGTTTAATTATCTCACTAAGACACTTTTCAGATTACTTTGTGTCTTTCAGTCCCAATATTAGCTGTAAAAACTTGTTTTAAAACCTACCAGTTTGTACTCGCAGGTTTCTTGTAATAAGAAAAAAAGATATCTAGACTACAGACAGGTGGGAACTAGCTAAAAACAAGCTGTGAAACATTCATTGAAAGTCTTGTATTGAGTGAAAAATATTTTAAAATAGTCTGTTAATGCTTCTTTTCAGTGTTGTTGCTTCCTTATTTTGAGTGAAAAGATCTTAAAACAAGGAAAACTAATCAGGAATTCAAGAACTGGTAGCAAAGAGGTGCACTTTTATTGAATGCGTTGTTGGCGGCAAAAATGCACTTGACGCCCAAAGTTTGATGCTGGTTCACATAAAATCAGATGCTGACATTCAGAGACCAAAAAGCTGTTGACGTGCTTCAGAAGCATCTTTAATGTGATTGTGGACCTGGTTGTTTTCCTTTCTCTGTCTGTACGATGGGCGATGAATATCAGCATCTGCTTGGCTTTATTTGCGCCACAAGGCCCGAGAATGACGTTGTTGGGCTTCTCTGCACCGTGTCTGATTTCAACAGACTGTTCAGAGGAGTTCTGACTTTAGTTAGTTTAACCATTTGCTAACAGGAACACATTGAACCGGAGAGAACCAATCAGAGAAACACGGAAGTGACGCAAACGTCTTTTTGTAAGAGGAAAGCCCTCAGAGCAGCAAGTTGTTGCGGGCTTAAGGACATGTGCAGCTCATTAAGACATCAGAAAGGGTATAATTAAACCGTGGCCCCTCTCCGGCCGCCATTCTGACTGTTAATGGTTAGAGGACCGTATCGTAAAGTCCTGCCTCCCGTGCTGTGATTGGTCTGGTCAATTTTTTACCAGAGTGGAAATCAGTTGGAGGGAACCCAGACTGACTTGCCGTGTATCTCATACATGGCGTTGGTCAGGCTGGTGAACCAGGCTTGAGTTTTAAAACTTATTTAACAATATTTCTCCCTGTCTAGAAATTTTTTCTTATTTCAAGAAATCTTATCAAATTTAATTATCTTTCCCCATTGGCAGATTATTTCACTTGAATATAGTCTGATTCTTCTCAATTTAGTGTTTTTTTTTACTTATATTAGGAACACTAATTTTTGCTGTGTAAACGGCTGGTTTTAAATCTAAACTTCACCCTGTGTCTTTCTCTCTCCTCTTGTCTCCTGTCAGGTATTCTGTCCTTCACAACGGGAACCACAAAGAGCAGGAAAAGAAGTCTCTGAACACAAACACAGACTCCCACGAGTCCTGCTTGTGACCTTCGACGCCCCCACAGTCACAACTCCGACGGCTTTGGCTCTCACAACGCCACCACAGAGATGATGGAATTGCACCGCAGCCTTCATACACACTCAAAACAGGAATACCAGCCGAGCTCCCCGCCGGAGCCCAGGAGGGACTCCAGAGATTCCACGAGAGGAGCAGGACACGACCACTGGATCTGAATCTCAGACGAAACTTGACCTGAGATCATTAATGTGTGAGGAGGGGGGAGGTTAAAGCCAGATTCCTGTCTCTCTGATGCTGGTTCTCTGTAGTTCTCGTGAGACTGAGCTGGCCCAGTCGGACTTGTGTTCAGTTTGTCTTGTGGAGAACCAGCAGCTGGGCTGGAGTGTGTCGGAGAATTTCACAGCAGATGTGATTAATGACTGCACTAGGAAGTTGTGGAGGTGAATTACATTGCCAAAGTGATTTTCATACACATACATTGGACCTATTTCTGATTATTATATGATGCTCCCTGTTGTTTTCCAGTAAGAAGTTTAGATTATAGGTTGTTCCTTGTAAAATGACACGAAGTTGGCAGGAATGAGCTCATGTAACAAGTGTTAAGCATGAAAAGAGGAGCGCTTAGAACAATACTTTTTTTATTATTATTGTTAAACATCACATTAAACGTCACTTGTCTTTGCCTCGACTCGGCTGAAAACCTGTTTGTCTCCCAGGTCGAAGCTTCCCAGCTTTGCTAAATCCTCCCTAAGCTGAGAGGAAATTGTGGTTATGAGGCTGCGTTAAATCCTTGACCCAAACTGTCAAAGCGGGGTATCGCAGAGGCGGCCAGCTCCCACTCCTGAGTTCATCACTCCCAAGGCCCCAAGTGCATGATTGTTTGTCTGAGAGGACCACAACACACAAAAGCTGCTCATGAATAAGTCAGGAGACTTCACGACCACGTTAGAACGACGTGCTCATTTTGTGTTTCCATGGAAATGTGTGTCCTTAAATGTGATGTAGAGAATGTATGAGACTTTTTTTTTCCCCTTCCAATCATCCCACGCTGTGTAGCTCCGCTCCATGCCGACACACCATTCATCTTGGTCCCGGCTCGCTGTGGAGGTTATGATAAGGAATGTACTGGAGATTTTTCTGTGTCTTTTATTCATGGAAAAATAACACCAAAGCCAAACTCTTGCACTCATAAAGCAAACATGCTTTTTTGAGGGGTGGGGTGTGGATAATTTTTACACCATTTTCCAGTAAGCTTTCGCCCGTCTCCCGTCAGAGTAAACCTTTATTTAAAAAGACTTAATTATACTATTCATTGGTCCATAAAGACTGCATCTAATATCATTTCCGCTCCACAAACTGTTCATTAATTCCCCTGTCACTAGAATACATCACATACACCGTGGCTCAGTGTCTTCATTTAAAAAGAATCATGTCAGAGGGATCATACTTTCTATACTCCTGCATTTGTTGTAAAGGTTTGATGTTTTCCTTCGTCACCAGGGGCAGCATGGACAAACCAAGTTTTGCTTTTTCTTCCTTTGTACTACCATCTGTTGCAAAAAACATTTGTCAAAGAGGTTTTTATTGATCTGACACCTGATTTGAAAGATTTCACAGTGGCTACCACACTAACAGGAAGTATACAGAAGAGAACCAGCTATTCTGAAAATCTGTTAAGTTTCTCCTTAAAACAGCAGAAGAGTGAGGGCCAGCTCTGCATCTGCATTTTTAAAAGAAGCCAAGTTTAAATGGAACCAAGGAAACATAACATTTGACAGATCAAATTAAATCTATTTTGGCTGTTAAATATATATAACTAACAATAATAATAATAGTATATAATATATCATATGTGATTATATAATATATAATAGTATATAATAATAACATAAATCATAACATAACTAAAAGTCTTAAAATATCTGTTCTTATCCAAAGATACAGTTGTGCTTGAAAGTTTACACATGGTATCCTCCCATTAAAGACAGAAAAACATCCACTGCCAGGGAAATAAGCTGAAATTGACATAAGTAATAATAAACAAAAATTTTATGAACATTATGACATAGATTTTGTTTTGACAGAAATATTGAGAAACAAAGAAATAAAAAAAAATAAGCAAGCAAGCATGATGGGGCTCCTGAGCTAAAATTTTGTTGAACAACCCTTTGAGGCAATCACTGCAATAAGGTGTTGTCTGTAACATCCAATCAGACTGCTGCACCTCTCGATGGGTATATTGGTTCACTGTTCATTAAGGCAGCAATTCTCAGCTTTGGGGTCCCGAACCCAGTTGGGGTCACGAGATGGTTTCTGGGGGTTGCCAAATCATTTTGGAAAAATATAAATGCGCAAAATTAATGTAGCTTTATGACCGGACATGAGAAGGACGACGACCGGCTGGTCTCAAACAGGCATTTTATTCCTTAAAAACCAGTCACTGTCGGCCATTACAAGGAAAAGTGTTTTTGTTTTTTTTTAAAATACAGGCGCATTGTTGTTTTAGCTACATCTGCAGCAAGTTTGCTAGCTGGAAAAATGGAGCGATGGCTTAAAAGAAAAAGTGCTCCAGACTGTCAGCAGCAGCAGGGGTCCCAAGATCAGCCACCAGAACCACCACCTGAGAAAAGTAGGGCACTGGCCGGCTGACACCAGCGGCTGATAAAGGTTCGAGGCGCCGTAAATATCAGCCCGACTTTTTGAAATGTGGCTTTCCCTGCACAACAAAAAACAGCGTTGTCTACCCACAATGTGTCATTTGCTTTCTTTTCAGTGCAAGGAGCAAGAACTAAAAAAGCAAGAAACAGTGGTGAGTGAATATACTACTGTTCCTGCTATGGCCCTGGCAGCTTCACATGAGGTGGCATATCTGGTGGCTCAATCGAAAAAGGCTCACACGATCGCGGAGAGTCTCATCCATCTCGCAGCTGTAGCAATGACAAGAGCAATGCATGGGGAAAAAATATCTAACAGTCTTTTAACCATTCCCCTGTCAAATGATGCCGTGGGGCGCCACATTCAGGACATAGCCAATGACATTAAAGATCAGCTCATTGACAGAGTGAAGAAGAGTGGAAGATTTTCCTTGCAACTTGATGAGTCCAGAGATGTGTCAGGAGATGCACAGCTGCTGGCCTTTGTGAAGTACAGCTACGAGGGTAAAATGCATGAGGATATGTTGTTTTGCTCATCAATGGAGGGAACATGCACCGGACAGAACATTTTTAACAAGCTCAACAGTAACATACAAAGAGGGTCTGAGATGGGAGAACTGTGTATCTGTGTGTACAGATGGAGCTGGAGCTATGCAGCGGGCAAGAAAAGGTTTGGAAGTAGCCCCCCCTGTGAAATTTCTGAAATTTCCAGAGCTTTGTGATGTTCTCGCGGACAGCAGTTCATGTTAAATTGGGGGTCGCAACTCAAAAAGGTTGAAAACCACTGCATTAAAGTGCTCTAATTTTTCTGGGACAGTTTTGTCTGTTTGTATTTTTTTTTATTATCTTTTTAAAGGTTGAATATGGAATCGGACAGAACAGCGACATCACGTGCGTTAGGTTGTAGTTGCAACGGCAGAAAACAACCCAGCCGCTGGGATGCCAGGCTCACTGCTGATCGCAAGTGACCAACAGTCTGCAGCATGTCCAACAAGTAACACAGAGGAGTTTATAACCGACAGCTACGTTAGCCATGTTAGCAAACAAGCTAGCTTACCGATCCAGGAGGAAAGTCGCCATTTCTGTGTTTTGACTCCGTGGAAAACGTTTATGTGGGTCCATTTAGTGAAGTCTTCACCTAAATTTACTCCAGGTTTTGCACTTCTCAGGTCACTCCTCCTTAGAAACAGATAACAATATCTCCAGGGCTCTGAAGCAGCTGCTTCACTCGTCATCTCCACGGTTTTCCCCTGAACAGGTCTGGCTATGACCAAAATATTGTGTCCACACAGAGATCATATTTGGCAACCTGCAATGGCGGCGTGTATTGGCTTATAGACGTAAATAAAATGCCATTATCGAACCCGTCAAAATTTATTTTATAATTATTTTTAGGCTAAATATAATTTTTCTGGTAAATGTTGTATTTTCATTCTGTACACCCCCAAACGACCTGTGGTGGTACTATTTTTAAAAAAATATAGCTTTTAATAAAAATGTTCCATATTCAACCTTTAAACAAAAATTCAAAATCAACATTTTATTTTGCTAAATTGTAATTCTGTAAATTTTTTATTTATTATTATTTTTTTCAGTTTTGTGTTAATTGAATTACTATTGTGTATTTAGACATTTCTTTGATGGGAGGGCATGAAAACTTTCAAGCACAACTGTAATGTTATCGTTGTATTAGCAGACTAACTGTCCCATCTGGTATTTTTTCAGCCAGTTCAACATGTGGAATCAGCATCATGTTTCGCTACCTTAATTTCTCCACAACAAGCGCAGTGTTAATTTTGTTGACGAAAAATTTTCATCCTAGTCTTTGTCAACGACTTATTTTTCTTGACAAAAACCATCACGAAAACTAGACAAAAACCAACACACGGAGATCAAAACTATAATGAAAGTTAATTTCATTTTCGTCAATGAATTAAAACTAGACGAAAATACCTGACAGCAATTACATCCAATCAGAAGAACTGTTTTACTGAGGGACAATTTTAGAGGAACCAGTTAACCTAATATCTTTGTCTTTGGACGGTGGGAGGAAGCCGGAGTACCCAGAAAGAACACGGGGAGAACATGCAAACTCCACACAGGGAGGCCACTGTTGGAATTGTTTCAACCCCGTTGGTGGAGGACCATTTCAAGCCACAACCACAACCGACCATTTCAAGCACTTAGAAAAGTCAGTTTGCACAACATAGGCCCTTTAAGATGAGACAAAATGCTCACCAAGATAAAGAAGATTAGACAGATGGTAAGAAAACATATCAGCTGAGTCTGTGGAGACTCCGCAGCTGTTTTTACTGCTAACAGAGAACCTTAGTCATCACTGTCCATTGTAAATATGTTTACACGTTATATTTGGAGAAAACAGGTTTAAAAGCCTATCAAACACATTCTCAAAACAATTTCTGCAAGACACTTACCATCACACATTGTCAGAGAAGTGAGATCGTCAAGTGGTAGAGGGTGGCAGGTAAGTGACAAATGTGAGTTGAAATCCAGTATTTTTGATGACATTCTAACAGTGTTTGTGAGCGTTATTCCATAAGCTTAAACTTAAAAAGTTAGAACATTGTAGGTAATGTTATGCACTATCTGTAATCTGCTTTAATAGAAAATGCAAGTAAAAAATTCCAAGAACTACAAACAATAGATGCATAAGTACATCAGGAGATGGCCTTGTTTAACCAACAGCATCCCTGTGCTAATCATCACTAACGCAACATTATAACCAGTCATTCAGACCCAGATATTTATGTCTAAAAACCCTCCCAGGCCAGAATGAGCATTTCACTTTTTTAACTGCTTTTATGAACAGCTATATTGATTTAATTTCTTTGTTGCCATTTCCTACTACAAATATCCTTTTCTTGTAGTGCTTTGTAGTTTCTTTTTCCTCAAGTTATGGAGAAGTATACTATGAAATAATCTACAGATGAAGAATTCCTTACAAAGGCACCTTGGGCTATAATAAAGCCGCTTTCAGACTTGCATTGCGGAACATAAGCGATAAAGTCAATCTGCTCTTTAAACAGACTCTTCTTTTCAAACATGCCGCTTCCTTGCGGACTTATCGTGTCCCAGGCGCTTTCAGACATCAGAAGATTGTTGCGGAAAAGTCAGCACAGCCCCACTCTCCTTTCAACTCTGTCCGGAACATTTTCTTGTGCATTCAGCCAATACGACATGCCGCAACATTTCCACTCTTGTGACATGGGGTCCCGCCGGTACCAGACCAGTACGCATGTCTGAAAGCAAGCATTATAAAGTGCATAGTCCGCAATATTACCGCTTTCCAGTGCAAGCCTGAAAGGGGCTTTCGTCTATGTAACTCCCTGAAAAAAGCTCATAAGCCATAACACACAGGTGGTTTGGAGGTCACAATGACTGAGCCAAAACATTTGATCTAAAGTCTAAGTTATTTCTAACAGTGAGTGCCTTGGACTCTTTGATATTCAAACTACATCTATACTTATTACTTGAACAGTGCATGTTTTCACTGGACAATCTGCCAATGGAAAATTGACTGAAGGTAAAACCAATATTTTTTTGTTTGTTTGTTTTCAGGAGATTTATTCTATGCAATAGTGCACACTGCATCAATGGGAAATTTGTTCAAGCAAGAAAATTATACTGAGTACAACACAGTAATTCAGCTACAGCAGTGGTGATTTTAAAGGCAGGGTAGGGGATTCTGGAAAAACGGTTCGAGCAACTACATTTAAAAAAAATACACCCACCCAAAACCACTCCTCTAGGTCACAGGAACGTGTGCGCCGTTGGTTGTCGGCGAAGATAACCGACAACAGCTGAGTGGTTAGCTTGTTAGCTTCCCAGTAAACACCTGAGGAACCACATTTCCTAAAAGTGATAATTGTCTCACCTCCAGCTTCTTCTTTGATGTAAAACATCCTCAATGCAAACACTAACACCTTCGTGACTTGATCCACATTGGGTTTTTTGGGGGGTTTTTTGTTGTTGGATTTTAAGAGCAAACGGCTGCATAAATAAGAGCTGCAAGCAGACACGTTCCTGTGCACTGTGAGACACTCAAGGTGTGTAATGAGCACGAGCGCGGGGCGTGGATGGGGGGGCGACACACAGCAGTCGAGTTTGATGGATAGATAATTATTCAATCAATAAGCAAGGCCGTTATAATTTCATTTGATTAGGTTTTTCCAGTCCTGTCCGTTCCACAGTTAATTGTTTTAATTTTTGTGTCAGAACATTTCATTAATTGGCTGCAATTGGGGTGTGAAGAAGACTTTAAGCATGATAGTAAAAAATGCTCCTGGAAAACATCATCCACCCTGCCTTCAACTGAGGACAGTTTATCTGAAATTGCTAATTTGTGATGCAGTTGTGGTTTAGTTTTGTTGAGGTTTAAGGGTGCATTCAGAAAGCAGAGTTCAGAAGACTCGGTCCGATTGCGTACTTAGCTTGGCTGGGGGTGGTCTTCTGGACCGAGATCACATTCACGTTGCACCATAGCCAAACAAGTCAAACCTTTTGAATAATGTTCCCAATTCTCCGTTTCACTGTAGGTGAGGACAAGACATACAACAAACAAGAAGGTTCTCACAACTTCTGTTTCCTTCACATGCACGCACAACATGATTTTTGTGCGTACTTACGAGGAGTTGGGATATGCTTTCATCAGACCACATATCGATTAAAGCTTTTACTTCCTTGTCACTCCACTTCTGACCACGAGCCATTTTTAAAAGTATTGCAGTCCCACACGTGTGTTTGTTGTCATAGCACAGCACAGCATAGCATTGAGTAACACAATGCCCAACATTTTACCCACAATGCCATGATAAATGAAACACTGTTGTAAAAACTTAACACTTATTTATCAAAAGCATATTATGATACCATATTAAATACACAAACTGCCAAATAGTCCAACTCAGTTGTGAACCAGAAACACATGACGGTCCATAATTGAAAACACTCTTTGATAATCACCTTTGAGTGATTACAGAAATATTGTCAATGATATACACGGAAACAAGGGAAGAAACTGACAAAAGAGTGATGTTGTGCATTTACGTATACAAATTGAATTCTTCAAATTGGTCCAGTTAGGCTGTCTGCAACAAAAAGACTAGTGGAATAACAAATCTAAGGTAAACTAAAAATAATAAGGAGTAAAAACAAGTCAATCTTTTCTTCTTGCTGGATCTGGCTAAAGGATTCTGTCAACATGACATGCAATATGTTTATCTGGAAGACAATGTTGGAAGAAGTGCCTGGAATGATGAATCCAACTTTGAACAGATGCAGCCTTAATGAGGTCACAAGCCTCCTCCATCGCCTGAGTTAAAGGTTGAATATGGAATACGGACAGAACAGCGACATCACGTGTGTCTAGGCTGTAGTTGCAATGGCAGAAAAACAACTCCAGCTGCTGGGATGCCAGACTCACTGCCGATACGCAAGTGACCAACAGTCTGCAGCATGTCCAACAAGTAACGCAGAGGAGTTTATAACTGACAGCTAACGTTAGCCATGTTAGCAAACAAGTTAGCTTACCGATCCAGGAAGAAAGTCGCCATTTCTGTGTTTTTACGCCGTGGAAAACGTTTATGTGGGTCCATTTAGTGTAGTCTTCACCTAAATTTACTCCAGGTTTTGCTCTTCTCAGGTCAGTCCTCCTCACAAACAGATAACATCTCCAGGGCTCTGAAACAGCTGCTACTCGTTGTCTCCACTGGTTTCCCTTGTACCAGTCTAACTGTGCCCAAAATATTGTTTCCACACAGAGATCGTATTTGGCAGCCCACAATGGGGGCGTGTATTGGCTTATAAACGTAAATATAATGCCATTATTGAACCCGTTAAAATTCATTTTCTAATTATTTTTAGGCTAAATATAATTTTTCTAGGAAATGTTGTACTTTTATTCTGACCCCCCCCCCAAACGACCTGTGGATGTTTTTTGTTTTTTTCAAATATAGCTCTTAACAAAAATGTTACATATTTAACCTTTAATGGGGGGGCCTCTCCTGTCTTGGGGTCTGAGGTCATACTGTATACCTTCCACCGCCATTCAGAGAAAAATTCCTCCATAGGATCCAGAGAGGGGGAGTATGGGGGAAGGTCAAGAACAGTGAACCGGGGATGCTTCTGAAACCAGTTTCGTACCTGTGCAGCATGGTGGAATGCCACATTGTCTCAGACAACAGGTTAATGCATCTGGTCCATCTGATTTTCTCCAACGACTCTAAGGTGTAACTGATTCATGCCTATTCCTTTTTCCACTCCCAGCTTCCATCTTGATCTAGAACAAATGAACTTTTTCTAGTGAACATAAAGTTAGTGGCATTTGTACTACAGTATATTGAACTTTTTTATTTAGACTTTTTATAATATGTTACTGTGCTAACTAACTTGATACACGTGTTCACAATTAGTCAGTTATGTGCTCTCTCACCTTTTACTTGTGTTTCTAATCAGATTCAAGTGTGTGGAAATTTGACAGTCATTAGCCATGTCTCAAACCGCACACTTCCCCGAGTGCACTTGAATTCAGTGCGTAGTGCGTACTGTGTACTTTGTCTGTAGTGCACACTATTGTTGCTAAATGCTGACCCAAACAGAGCACTGCACTTACTACAGTAGAAGTGACGGACTAGCACTGACCACTTGCATGAGCTAACTCTACTGAGCTGGTATAACCGCGGCCTCAAACTTATTCCAGATCATAACTGTCATCAGGCAGTGAACAGCTTGGTAGCATGCTACATATACATTAGTAATTATCTGAATGATTTAATCAACGTTACTTACATCGATACAATACTGCCTCTGCTGCAGCAGGGGTCGCCACCGCTTCGTTCTCCACCATTATTTGGCTCTGAAAACAGTTCAAAAGTCCCGCCTCTTCCGCTACGTCAGCAAGATGGCGTCCGTTTAGTGCAAGAAGTGTGCTTCGTTTTGCATTCCGTTTTTGGCCATTATCGGGGCAGCATCCGGGTACTTTCAGAGCACTGAAGCTTAAAGACACACAACGGAACTTTTAGCAATTTTTTTTCAGTGACGCGCCCCCTATCGGCGGCTAAACTAGCATCCATCTTGTATCGTACTTGTACTGTCAGCTCACTCCAGCCAGTAAAAGACAGTCTTATCTTGACTCTGTCCCTTCCTCTCTTTCTTTCCTCTCATTCAAAACACCCGCGGTGTTCATATCTGGTTCACATCTGTTTGCTAGTAAGTGATGCTGTGCTACAACCAATAGTTGGCTGTGATGTCACAGTCGCGCCCTCGATGGGAAACTTACATGCTGCTGTTTCTGAGCCCCGAGACGCCTCTGGGCAGTGATGGCTCTAAAATGTGCATAATGAATGCATGTATTTCAAAATCCTACATTTTCAGAGTAAATTTTATGTAGTATTTTCAGGTTTATGTACATACAACCACTAAACATTTAAGTATTATGAGGAAACCTAAGTAAAACTTACTCTTTCCCCAATATTCTTGTATTACATAAATAAAATGTTTAAATTTACTTAAGAAACTCTAGTTCTGACTGAATCTTAAAAATACAAGGTAAATATTTTGACAATAACTGTCATAGAGTTTACCATACCAAAAAGTCACTTTTTTTCACTGTGGTGTGACATCAAAACGAGTCAGAAACGTAGATTTTTAAGGTCTAAAAGTTCCCTTGCGTGTCTTTAAATGATGGTATGAATGCACTACACACTCAGAGATAGTGTTTAAAGTGCCCAGGTGTGTGGTTTTAGACACGGATGTGTGTACTGTGTACAATACACAAAACAAATGTGTTTAATCATCTGCAAAGTGCTGTGTTTGGTGTTTTGCAAAAAGTGTGAAGCTGTTTTTGTGCTTTTAGGTTTGCAAACCTTGCCGGCTGTTTTGAAATTTCAGCATGAGGTTTATACAGTTATTAACTATCCTTGATTTTTGTACCTAAGCAAAGTGAAAAAAACTGTAATGCCAACTACGAGAGAAGAAATCAAGATGATGATGTCACTGCAGCATCACTGTGGTCAGCTGTTTGTGTTCAGCTTCTGTGAAAGCCAAGTTCATTCATCCATCATTTGTTCCTAGAAACCAAGCAGAGCATGGTAAAGTGACAGTTTGCAGTTACACCCCTGTTACAACAAGCAACACCCATGAGCTCCTCCCTGGAGCACTGGGTGACAAATGTGCCAAATTAATCAGGCAAGATGGTGGGACAACACAGCTGCAGGTCCTCAGGACGCTGCGCTTGTTACTTCTATTTTCTAAAAGTCTGTGCCAACTAGCTTTCCTTTACTTGGTGTTTCAACTCAACAACTTTATTTATAAAGCCCATTAAAACAACAACAAAATAAGTTTTGCAGCTGGAAATTAGAACCGTGTGGCACAGAATGGATATTTTTACAAAACAGGAGCTCATGTGCATTTTAATTCCTCATTGGATTAGGAGATAACAAGCATGTAGAGTAATGACAGAAAATGCCATTCCAAATCATGATTTCCTCTTAAAACTTTTTTTTTGTAATATATCATGAGTATTAAACAACATATTACAGTAGCTGAATTGTTTCTTTACAAGCTTCCCAAGACAAAGCAGAGCTGCGCATGGATAGTCAACAACTACCTTGTAAAGAAAATTCTCCAGATCGTTCATAACAACTGCTGGTGAGACCAAAGCAGAGATATGAGTCAGAGTTTATTGCTGTTGCATTATGAAAACAAACAGCAGATCAAACTGCTGCACAAGCTAAATGAATATACTAAAATCTCTAAGACAACAATAAATATGAGTTCAAATTAAAACTAAAGCACTGTCACCTTGGCTTTTTATCTTGATTTTGGAACATCCAAGAATAATCCACTGATATTTCATTAGAGGTTTAGATGCTGTCTTGGGGTAATATCTGGTCAACTTCAACTTTATTTATTCATACAGCACTTTTCAAGCAATACAAAGTGCT
The DNA here is from genome assembly GCA_023101725.1 of Atherinomorus stipes. Classification (NCBI taxonomy): domain Eukaryota; kingdom Metazoa; phylum Chordata; class Actinopteri; order Atheriniformes; family Atherinidae; genus Atherinomorus; species Atherinomorus stipes. The sequence goes on from JALJCO010009785.1 coordinate 97,627, forward strand.
TCACAGAATCAAAATGTCAAAACATGAAAACATATAGAAATTACCCCCCCCCCCCCACACACACACACACACACACACACACGCACACACACCACTTCAGCCCCTTTAAAGGGCTCGTTTATGCATTTTGACTTTTCTAAGTGCTTGAAATGATCTTCTGGGGTGTTTTAACTAACAAAGAGACTAAAAATGTCCATAAAAACTACTTTGTAGTTATTAAGTATTATGTACGGTATAGGGACACAGATGTGGACGTGGTCAGACCACCAGAGGTAGCGGCAGTAGCTGAGGACATCTAAAATGCTACGAAGAAGAAAGTGATTGAAAAGATACCCGTCTAGGAGGGCTACGGTCAGTTTCCAGTCCACATTCAGCCCGAGATGGTCCTGCAAAGCTCTCCACTTCAGCACGATGCAGATTTACATGAGCTTTATTCCTTCTTTGGTCACTATTGCGTTTCAAGTCTGTCTTCTCTTCCTCAGTTTTGATCCTTTCAGGCAGTTCTGCTGTATAATCAGTGACAGCCAGCAGAGGTTTTGTAACTTTCCCTTCAGTGGATGTCATGTTCTGTTTACAAGATCTGTCGTGCACGCACTAGGAGAGAACGCCCCTCGTTAGGAAATACTCTTATTGGCTGATTGGAAACTGGAAGCTCTATAGAATGAACCCCATTGGCAGACAAAAACTTGCATGGCAAAATTAGAAGCCTAAACTAAAAAGGCCTGAATCATATTTGTGCAATCAATGAGTAATTTATTTTTATAAAATTACCTTTTTTTACCACATGATAATACCTTTTAAAAAGTATTTTTCTTAGGGAGGTTAAAATAATATCAGGTATAGTTCAAGTTCAATTTATTTATAGTGTACACTAACAACATCCTTTCAAAGTCCAGTATAGTGCTTTTAAATAAGTAAATAAATACAAAATTTGAGGAAAAATACTGATTCATTTAAGCTAAATTAAAAATCTTGAGTCTCTTTTTATAAACATGAACATTCTCAGCAGCCCTGAGGCCCTCAGGCAGGCTGTTCCACAGACGGGGCTTATAATACTGAAATTAAGCGTCGCCATAAGTTTTGATACAAATTTTATGGGCAACAAAAAGGCTGCTATCTGAATGGGTTCTGCATGTGTCAAAACACATTTACAAACCTGCAACATGTTAGAGCTGCATATACTGTATGCCAGCTTATTGTAGATTTTAACATCCTCATGTGATCAAAAGTGTCAGTACAGACGATAGTTAATTAGCTAATCACAGATGGCCAACTAGTCAGATACAGATAGGAATGACTTGCTGAAGATCAAACTCAGCATCACAATGAGGAAGAAAGTGGATTTAAGTGACAAACATGGCATAGTTGTTGGTCCGAGTATTTCAGAAACTGCTGATGTACTGGGATTTTCAGACAAGGTTTTCAGAGAATGATCTGAAGCAATGGCATAGGAATGAGTGGGGGACATTGTGGGATACACATATAAATATCACAGATACGTTAATGATTAAAGTTGTACTTCCATGGCCATTTCATTAATATTTCTGTGTTCTCCATTATTATTGAATGCATTCTGCATTGTTTCTGTTAAAAAAAACCTTCTGGTTGCTTAGTATCCAGCTGTATTTGTATACTAGAAGAGAGGCTTGTGGTCCAACGGCAGGCTTTTCCGGGTCCTTCTCATGAACTTCCGTCTGATTGGCTGCCTCCCATCAGTGTATGAAGGAAGCTCCGCCCTCCGCTCTTATTTCGTTACAGACAGGAAATAGAGCCGACAAGCAAGTTTGTCCCGCCATGCTAACAAACAGTTAGCTAATTAGCGTCTCAACTCCGAAGCTACAGTCGTGCTGTCTTTACTTCTAGTGTGTAGTGGAGGGTTACCTGCCTTCCAATGGACAGATAGAAACCCCACGTGGGATACGCTATTTGCAATGTGACGTAGAAGTGCGAGGCTGTTCCCGATTCGCTCTTTTCTTCTTATTGTTTCTGTGATGAGGAAGCACAGCCAACTGGGGGGAACGCAACGCTAGCAAGTCAGCATGTGTGAGTAAACAAGGGGAAACTCTACGTATTTCAGAAGGAGCAAGTTAAACGAGTTTTCAGTGGAAGGAGGCCTTTAAGGGATAAGGGGAAGTGGGTAGCCTAGTCCCCAACACAGCACCCAGGTAAACCACTATGGGCCCCTGAGCAAGGTCCTTAACCCCCACCAACTGCTCCCCGGGTGATTTAATTCACAGCCCACTGTTGTCAGGTTCAACCTGAGATGGGTTAAATACAGAGAAAAATATGTATTTACAAAATGGCTTTTTAATTGGAATTAATAAAGTATATATTATTATTATGATGATGATTTGAACTTCTACTGTATCTTATGCCTCAATGAACAGACACAGAAGCAGGCAAAGGTAAAGGTGAAAAGGAAAATCCGCTTCAGAATTTTTATAAATCAACTTGTGTGACAATCTTTCACATTTCTACAAACTGATGTGCCAGGGTAAAGGTAAATGAAAAACATGTTAGAATTCATGTATTCAACTGATAAAAATAAAAAATAAAAAAAATCATTCCTGTGCAGTTTTTTTTTACACAGATAAAAGTTGGATAGGTCCATGAGTTAAACAGTTTGCTATTCTTTTATACTGTGTAGCTGATTAAAGCTATGGTCTACGATTTCAGAATCAGTTGAGAAATTTTGAAAAAAAGCAACCTGCTTAAACGTGGAAGAGGGCGAGGCCGAGACGCAACGTGGAACACAGGCAGTCAGCTGTCGGTTTGAGCAGGGATTGAATGAGAGCAGAGAGAAGCAAGATAAACAGCTATGTTGACCAATGTAAACCATGCGGCCGGATGGCTCGTACTGGTTAACGTTTTTGCAGCCCAGCAGCCACTAGAGTGGATGGACTTTTTTCATTTTTTCTGCTCTTCACATTGGGTAGATTGTATGATAGGACCATTACCACCATCTAAATGTGGTTATTAATAATGATCAAACTTTCAAATCGTAGACCATAGCTTTAACTATTAATGTATGACCGTTAAACAATATTAGCCTATATGTGATTAATTTCCAAACTATTAGGCACACCTGAATACCAAACACAAGGAAATGAATTTGTACATATACAGTATAGGCTGCGCTTGTCTGTGAGCCACAGGTCCACATTGTAACATCAGATATTTACATAGAAACACTTTTTAAAAAAAAACTTTTAATTAAATATGAACTGGTAACATATAGCCTATATGCATATAGACTATGTACTACAAATCCCCCCCAACAATGCCTGTAACTCAGGTGGTTTTTTTTCCTTTTTTTTTCTTTTTAAAGGTACAGTGCGTAAAAAATCAAAGGTCAATGGCATAGAAATTTGATATATAATTCAAAACTGTGTTTCTCTTGATGTGTAATTCCTTTATTAGATTAACCTTTATACTGTATGTTTATTTTTTTGGAATGAGTCATTTATATCTTGTTGGGTGGTGCATATATGGAGGCGGCCATATTTGTGCTGCCATTTTCACTACGGTGTCCCTAAATGGACAAAACAATGTGAGTGAAGTGAAAACCCTCTGAACTTTAAAACTGCTGTACCAGCTTTGTTTAATGGGAGTTAGAGCCATGCCATAAAAGTAGTTACTCATGCTCCATTCATAGCTACACCTGAGACCACTGGATCCACTCACAGATGAAAACATATTTATGTCTGGGAGAATTTTGGCCACTAAAGGCCACCGTACATTCACAACAATTCTTAGAATATGAGGTCATCTGAAAGAAAACATCTTTTCTTTGAAATACCCATCTTTACCACTAGATGTCAATAATTCTTACATACTGTACCTTTAAGAAAGAAAAAAAATCTCTGTCTCTGATGACTACTTCCAGCACAATGGACAATGCATGCACCATGTCACAAAGCTCAAATAATCTCCAACTGCTCTCTTGAATGTGACAGTAGTTCATTGTATACTGAAAAAAAAACCCACATAAAAACAGTTCATATTTGGCTGACTCTAACTAACCTTTCGAGGACTTATAACAGAAGAACAAAGAAATCCTTTAATTTGATGTAAACCAGGATTTGGTGTGAATTTGAAAAATATCTATTTGAATGCAAACATGATGTTTTAACCAAATTACAAAAAAATATTTTGTTTATGTTGAATGTATTTAAAAGTTTTAAAAAAAAGTTAAACCCTGTACTTATACAGTATATCGTAACAAAAAGGGTCAGATAACGAAAACGTAACTAAAAGAGTAAGAACATCTGTTTCTACAGGCTGTTCCACAGGAACAAACAGGCTCCAGGAGAGACCAAAAGGCTCTATTGACAAGGAAAAGTAATTACAAAACCTCACTTGGACAAGCCCACTGACCCAGTTTTGGAAGTTATGGTTCAGAGGAAATATCCAGTCTTGGTTAACACCACCTCTCACATTTATCCAGATGTTAAATGTTTAACACATTTCTGATGAGCCAGGAGATAATCTAAAGCCTAATTGCATTGTTACAATGAAAATAACATAAGCACTGGAGTCTTCAGGATAGTTTTACATAATAGGACGTACGTAGTGTTGGTGTTACATAGATGTTTTACTCCAAGAATATTTAATATTTTAGGAATTAGGCATCATTTTAAAGCTAACCAGGTCCAAAACTCACGACCCAGTATTTCATGTTAAAACCAGTTCCTTATTGTTGATGTGATGTCCACAGCATCTGATAAAAGCTGAGGAGAAAATAACAAAATAATGTATGTGCCGACTCGAGCAAGTCCTCACCAGACGGTGTTGTTACAACTAATTCTACAAACCTGGAGGAAGGGTTAGCTATCAGATATCAGAATCCTTCAGCTTTCACCCATAATTCCTTGCAATTTGTGGTTATTTCCTGTAGCTGGGGCAGATGTTCTCGCTCCAAAAAAGGCAACACCTCAGTGTTTTTGGAGCAGAGGCTCTCGCTGAAACAGTGTAATATTGATCAGGGCTTTTTTTTTTTTTTCCCAAAATAGATTTCAGTAACAGAGAAAAGATTAGCAGACAACTGTGCAAATATCTGCCGAGTGTTTAATAATGTCGAGGATGTCAAGCAAAATGTAAAACAGCTCACCTGACTGTCTTTGTAAGGCTGCAAAACACCTCTTCAGTCTTTTCAGTCACTGCTGGACTCATGGAAAGTTACTCCAACAAGGATGAATTCATCGTAGTATACTTGCTGAATTGCTGCTATGGGAAATGCGCTTTTTGTGTAGACTGAAAGAAACCAACCCCCACCCCCCACCCCCACCCCCAAAGAAAAAAATTTGTCATTATTAAAAAAAAAATGTTTTACAAAGTGATGCAACGTATGTAGACACAGTTAATTCACTATTTACTGGTGCGGTTTCCAAAATGCATTTGTAAAAATACCCATTGGTGTGTGGACATGGCCTGAGGAGGTGAAGGTGGACAGGTAGGTGATTATTAGCGATGTAACTAAACATTGATCTACATGTAGACACAGATTTGACGACAATTGTCTCTTTTTTTGTTTAAAAAAAAAGGTTGTTTTTCATTTCCAGGTGCAGTGATTAATGACGAGCTTTGTCAGAGAAGCTTGTCATTTCAGGCTAATAGAAAAAAATTGCTGTGCTCAGCTGCCCTGCTTCAATAGGCAGTGCCGCAACAGCGGACTAAACTACCAGGGACCAGTGGATTATATTTATTCAATGACGATGTGCAGTCGGTAAGTGTTGCTGTTTGTGTAACTTTGTGTAAGAAACCAGGAAACGATGGTAGACGAATGGTGACAAGCTGCTATTGTAGCTAAGCAAGCTACACACGCGTGTTGGAACTTCACATCTCTCTATCAACCCTACTGTTAGGCAAGGCCGTAACTAGCTATGAGATAAATACTTCGGTTAATATTTCCTGGAATTTTTTAAAATAAAAGATATTAATTTTATCAAAACAAAAGAAAAGAAAATCTAATTTATAGAAAGATTGAACATTATATTAACCGCTATACTGTAGCTGACAATCAGAAGTTGTGTTTATAGAATAAAAATAAATTTAAAAAATGAGTTGTGTTTTCATATGGGGTCTCCTCCTAACCTGTAGCATTACACATCACGCTGCAGTACGTCACGTTTACCGGCGGCCTTGACATGTTTCGGGTTTGAGGTGAAGAAGAAGAGGTTTTCCGCGCAGGAAGACCTGAATGAGAGGTAAGGAACAAACACACTTGCCAGTTCGCACATCCGTCATAATAGTTCAACTCGGGGGGAGTAAAGTTAGTAAACATTAGTAGCCTAATGTCAGAGAAGGAGAGAGGGACACCTCTCCATTCCGAAAAACCACTGTCCCACTTGCTCTCCACCCCACTTTGTTGGGGGAGATCTCCCCTTCACAGAGTAAACGAAATACACTTTCTCTCTCTCTCTCTCTCTCCCCGCTGAGCCTGAGCGCAGCTGAGCCGGACGCAAGCCTGCTGCTAGTTGCTGCTAGTGATGGGAAGTTCGGCTCCTTTCAGAGAGCCGGCCTTTTTTGATTCAGCTCCCAAAGAAGAGCTGGTTCTTTCGTCTTACGAATGGCTTTTAATTTAAGATATTTGCAGCCCTGTATTTTACTTTCATTTTGCAATAAATTAATGGTTTGTGTGTTAAAAACTTTTTTGCATTCAGTATTTTTATTAGAAGCCTTAAAATTCTGTGCATTTATTCTATCTTCAAACTTTTTTGTTTATTTGATAGGGACAGTACATATTTATGAACATAGCCGTTCTTTCTGTTTTCATAAATTTGTACAAACCTATATGCTCAAATGTGAATGGCAGCATGGCCTCAGTAGTGGCCAGTCAAAACAAAGTACTATGATCTCCTAAAAAACTGGGAGCCGGCTCCTCTGATTCACTATGAAGCATTGGCTCTCAGAGCTGGCTCTTCTGAGCTAGGTTATAGCATGAGTGTCAAATGTTAACAAAAATTCAGTCAACAATATCATATTATCTATTTGTTTAATTGCACAGTTTAAAACACTATTTATTTGACTTTTTATTCATAAATAAGTACTCAAATTCTTTTTTTGCTTGTGCATTGCGCGCTCGCATTTTGTACCTCACTAGTTTCATAACCCTGGTTACGGTCCTGCCGTTACGTCTTTATCATGTTTTTCTCTGTTGGGACATCTTTTTCCTTCACTCGGTCCGTCCTGAGTAAAGTTTGTTCTGGTTTGTGATGCTTGCCTCGTGAACGTGCTCACAGGCAGGTCTTATTCTCATGCTTACCCTCCAGAGAAAAAATAGTGGGGTAACAAATAAGCTCATTCAATTCACTAATTCAAAATACAAGGACAGATGTTTGATTGGTTCTGCATTTGTGAATAATTTAGGTTTTTTATGAGTTGTTATAGATGAAAGTGATTGTGTTAATTCAGCATTTGATATTGTCTCATATTGATTGCTGGGTACTAAATTGAAATCATAGCAGAATTTGCATCATACTTCCACTGCATGGACACATATCCTGATTAAACTTGTGATTTACACCCATGTAAATATTCTTTGCAGCAAACTTTTTCCCACTGCTGGCAGGAACTGCCAATTCTACCTGAGAGCGAAATAAGACCAAGGCAAAGAGAAGAAATGTACCTCAGCCTGTGACTAGATTAAAAGTTGGCATGATGCTGTCCATGTTCACTTAGTCCATGATCCTTTAAACTACATAAACAGAAAAACTGACATCAACATTGGTTGTGAGAATTCGAGAATTCCCTTTAAATTATTAATCATTCTTCCTCCATGAACGATGCATGGCAGTTTTTGCTTTTCAGTTGATAAAGGAAATGAAGTCTGAAAACTTTTCCTTTTTTGTTATTTTTCGTGTATTGCCTGTGACAAGCTGTCACTCTGTTCCTCAATAACCTCAACCTCGCTCTGTAGAGTGATGTCACTGAGCATTAGGATTAAAGGCTGCCAAACCGTCTGAGTAATACAGAGCTCTGAAGTCATATTGCAACAGGATGAAAATGAATCATTTGAAAAAACATGTTTTAAGCATCTTTAAAGCCCTCATTTTCTTTTCAAACATGTTTACTTTTCATTCATGAGTGTACAGAGAGGCAGAGTTTTTAATAACATATTAATTTTCCTGATGGTCTTTTTTTCCTTTTCAGCAAATGCAGTTTCCATGAGGTCTGAGTCTGTCAGCGAATGTCAGTCAATATGTTTTGTGCTGTGTGGGAAGCTCGCCAGCAGCCTAAAATTATACTCAATCTTGTCTACTTTCATCAAATTGCATGAGCTAAAATCTGCAAAGACCTTTTTTGGATACGGAACAAACAAACCACATGATTCAAACACAGTCATGGTGGACAGCGCGTCAGAGGTTCAAGGGGCCAAGCAAACTTTTCAGATTTTGAGAGGCTGCGAAGAAATGAGACAGCTGCGATACTGAAAATGGAAAAGTCTTCTCTTTTTTGTCACTACTTCAAAGAAACAGAAAATCCATCCACCTATGAGAAGATTTGTGAAATCCAGTGCCAGTCTTCAAAGCCTTTGGTTCATTAGAGGGATTTCTTTGAACTTGATGTTTCTGTGTGATGGTGACATCAGAGTGCCGGAGGTGAGCTTTGGTCAACTAAAACAGTGGCCAGATTATTTGCCAGACAGATGAGGGTCAATGCTACATAGTCCCTGATGCTTGGTTGGCTTCCCAAAGCCAGCTTTAGCATCAAAGCCCTCCTCAACTGTTGTTTTTAAAGCAAAAAAAAACCCCTCTTTAAACCCAGTTAAAAAGGAAAGAAGAGTTGTCACTCCATATGGAAGAAACTCTCAGAAGATCCTGTTTTGTGTTGATGTTTAGCTTTGGCAAACGAAGCAGAAACCATTTCCGCCATCTCTGAAACAAATGCCATTAAGGGAAAGCATGACTACATCCACTCAGTGTCCAAGCATCAACATTAACTGCGTTTCCTTTGGCCCTAAAATCTAGAATTGCGTAAAACCTATTGCAATTAAAAAAAAAAAAAAAAAAAACTGGTAAAAGAAACTCCTAAATTTACAATAACCTCTCAAATATCACTAAAAAGTTATTAAACTCTCACAAAGTGTTTCTCTCTCTTTTTGTTGTTGTTGTTGTTCACACATAATTGGGTGTGACATTGGGGTCATGAGACCAGTTCCTTTTAAGTAAAGATGGCGTGATACAAGGAGATGGAAATTTTTTCATACAGCTAAAGAGAAAATGCAACCGCCATTCTGGATAGCAAGAAACAGCAAATGCAGAGTTTTACAAAGAACTAAAGGAAAATGATAGAGGGATTTTGAAAAGCCAAGACAAACAAAACAACTGCTTCAAAATGCAAAATGTTTTGGATTTCTATCATCATCAAAGTGGGACGAGACTTGTGGGACAAGATTGTGCTCGATTTTGATGATGCGTGTTCAAAACACCCGCTGTGTTCATACCTGGTTCATATCAACCAATAGCCAGCTGCAACGTCACGGCCACGTCACGAAAGGAAAACTTACATACTGCAGTTTTTGAGCCTCGGGACACCTCTGGGCTCAAAAATGCAGTTAATGAATGTTGGTGTGCCATTAAAATGAGTCAGAAAACGCAGATTTTTAAGGTCTAAAAGTTACAGTTACAGTTACAGTTAGTCTTTAAAGGTAGAATCTGGAGTTTTCCCTGAAAATAAAGTTGTGTGAGTGAAATCCATCTCAATCTGCACCTTTGGGCCTCTACTCTTGTGTGGCGGTGACTTTGTTTGCAAATCCATTTCTCCCTCTCTCTATTTAACTTTTTCCCATTGTTTTGGTGTGTTCGGGACCTTCTGGGCGGAGATTTGTGTACCACCAGCCAATGATAGAGCTAAGAGCGTAGCGCTGTGTGGGGATGAACTCATGACTGGATTACCCCCGTTTTCCACCTGGAGCGGCAGGCGCATGAAAAGAACCAAATTTTCGAGAAAAAAATTTGGCGGCCATCTCAACAGATGAAGTCTTTCCCACCAGTTCCGAAGCGCCGAGCGTGCAGCGCACGAATCACATGACTCGGCTTATGAGGCGATCATTTCAGTGTCAGGTCTAATTTTCTGAGGACTTAACACTAAGCTGTGGACACATGGGGTTCTTAGCACACACAGGTGATCCACTTTCGCCACTGGACAGAGAGTGTGCCTTGGAAAACATGTCAACCAGCTAAAAAGAAGACACCAGTATGAGACTTTTATAAAGTTCTGCCAGGGAGATGAAGATGGAAACACTCTAGCTCCAGTGAGGAACAGCCGGAGTATTTCTTGGGTCCCAATGTTACACCAAAAACTTCATGTTCATTAAGGGAGCACACAGCTGAGCTCCATTGTAGGAATTTCTGATTCATATTATGGCAGGAATGGACGCTCCAGGTCCTCGAGGGCCGGGACCATAGACCGTTAATAGAGAGGGACAAACCTTCTATTATGTCCCCCGTTGGTTTCTGAAGAGCTAAAAGCGAAGCCAGCTGGGCGTGTCCCACCGTCGCCATCTTGCTGTGTTGCGTGTGTTGTCACGCATCGTCATCTTACCGGTAAATGATTGACAACATTTAGCCCAGAGTACCTCAGCTAACTGAGCTAACTCGAAACTAACAGGAGCTAACAAAGATTGGCCTCCTAAATGGTTGCGCTACTCTGCTACAAACTGAAACCTTACCAAGAGCAAACAAGGAGCTAACTAGGCGCCACCGGTCCGGTCTGCCGCATGTCAATCAAAAGGACGTGTAATTTCAAGATTAAATAACATCTAAACAGATGAGTTATAAAGAAATTCACCCCCCACACAGTTGACATGAAGGTAAACTTGACCTATTAAACCTAAAATGATTTTTTGAACCAGGCTGTAAACATGTTTATTTCTGCTGTGAAGTTGGCCTTTTTAACATGGAAGTCTATGGGGATTTATTCTGTTTTGCAGCCAGCCCCTAGTGGATGAAGGGAGAACTACAAAAAATGACTTCTTCAGGGTAGCCTCATAGTAGGCTCAGACAGCGGGAGCAGTGAGTGAGTGCCAGGAAACAGGGAGAGAGGGGCTGAACAGGTGGAGCGATATAAATTTTATCTGTCTCCATGAACACCAGGAAAACTCACTAGATTTATCGCTAGGCACTTTTTTGAAAATAAGCCGCTAGATGGGTCTGAAAAGTAGCTAAATATAGCGACAAAGTTGCTAAGTTGGCAACAATGGCTGTCTCCGCTCACTTTCAGCCACACTCACTGTTTCATTTCCTCATTCATTCATTCATTCAGTGGTGAGTTTTGGCTGCTGCCATCTCAAATAAAACATGTTAAAAATAAATCTGAGTGAGTAGGTTACAGACGCGTCCTTTTGATAAGGATTTCATGGATGAAGATGCAGCATAACTGCGTGGAAAGTTAAACATTCAGAGGTCGTTATCAGACCAGATGTTCTCTCATTTCCCGACAGTTGTCATTTCTGGCGTTTCAGTTTCACATCACAGTCAGTTATCTACATACACAAGCTGATCTGTCTGTACATTTATAATATCACCAGCCACATGTGACAGTTGGAGGTCCTGTCTCTCTGTTTTCGAGAGATGGTTTGCCCTGATTATTTGACTTTGTGGCTGTCACTGGGTATATGGTCATGGTGCATGTCTGTCATGCAGGAAGCTGGAGTTCAGTCCCAGGTGGGACTTTTTACATGCTGCCATACACTTTCCCCTCCAAGCAGATGGGCTATTGTTTATTTCCCTGCGTTTTTTCGCAAATAGATTTTTTTTTCTTCCATTGGAGATGCAGGGCTTTTGAGAAATGTGATGGTTATATTCAATCTTAATGCTGCCAACGAGAGCACTTCTCCCCGAGGGATCGCACCCATGTTAAATAAATAAAAAGGCTTTAATTAATTTTAAAGGCTAAAATTAATTTTTCAGATGATGTTCCCTTCACGTGAATAGCGTATCGATTTCTGGCTAAGGATTGATGTCTCACTGAGGACCATATTCTGTTCATAGATTATCTGCAATTTTCTGAATTTATTACATTTCACCTGCTTTGTATCAACATCAGCTCTTTTAATGTAGTCATAATATTTTCAGCCACATTAACATGCAAATAAAGAACAAACCTGTCATGTGCTGTCCCAAAAGTGACACAAAACAACTTTTAATAAATCTCTTCAAAATTTGGCAGAACAAAATAGTTATTTTCGTGTATTTGTTGAACATTAAAGGCTTCTTTCTTCACAGAGCGTTTTCTGTTCCCTGTGTGACAGCTCTAACAAAAGGGTAATTAAAGTTTAAAGAGATGCTCATAATCCTGCAGTTAACTTCTTCTGTCAGTTCATTGACAGCGTGGGTGTCAGTTATAGCTTACTGTTTAATATGTCATTAAAGTCATTACTCCCAGGAGCTCAGCAGAGACATTTCTTTCCTAGTTTCCTTGTGTTTTTCAAGAAGCCACCACAACTTGGAAACACACAAAAATTAAGTCAGCAGTTCAGGGGGAAAATTTTCAAAAGACAGTGTCCATTGAGAACTTTATATTAACAGAGGTGTTTGATGTTGTGTTCATTGTGTGGGTTCTTGAATAATGACACTCAGTTAACTTGAAGAGCTTGAGTTTTTATATAAGCAACGTCAGGTTCTTTTATATTGTCTGTCGGGTGTATCCTGTTAACAGCAGAACTGCTTATTCCCTCGCCAAGCTACTCCTCATTTACGGCTGACGTAAAACATAGATAACAAATGGTAAAACCTCTATTTTTTTTAGTATTACATCTTCCTATTTTTTTTTTTTTTTTGATAGTAATAATTAGCATGAACAAACTTAATTTAACTTTAGCAAATGGCTTGATAGGGCAATACAACATGCTCATACCTGCATCAGTGTTCAGCAAACTTTATAACAATACGACAGAACAAACTAACTCACAGCACGTACTTGTATTTCAGATCTGTTGTATGAGTCTCTGAGGTGCTTTCACCAATCTCAATGATCTTCTCAGGACTGGAGTTTGCACTTTTTCTGATGTTTCGGGTGATGGATTGTCAACTGATAGTTGTCCTTCAGATCCAGTCACATCTGTTTCAGTAGATGTCTTCTGTTCTGTCTGAGATCTGTGCCATCCTCTGTCTGAATGTTGAATGATCTTGGTTGGACCTTATTGAGAACAATTGCTAGCTGCGCCCACGTATTTGTTTGGTCTTTGAGTCTCAATTGATCTCCAGCATACAGTTCAGGCAGATTTTGTGTTTGTCTATCGTAGTAGAACTTTTGTTTTGCCTTTCGTTGCTCCTTGAATCTCTTTACTTCCTCACCCTCCTTCGTCTTCAGAGGGTTCACCTGAATGGGAAGATTGGACCTCAGTCTTCGTCCCATAAGAAGTTGTGCAGGAGATTTACCTCCCTCCAGTGGCGTAGAGCAGTACACCAGCAGGCTCTGGTAGAAGTCAGATTTGCTGTCTTTAGCCTTCTGCAACAGCCGTTTCACTATCTGCACAGACTTTTTTATTAAGCCGTTAGACTGTGGGTAGTGGGGACTTGACGTTGAGTGGATGAAGTTCCACTCTTTAGCGAACTGGTGGAAGCTTGCACAGGAGAACTGTGAGCCATTATCTGAAAAACCTTCATTGGGTACCCCCATGTCTGGAGAATGTGGCTTTAAGAGCTGTTATTACAGCATCTGCTGATGTGGTGTTCAGTCTGCAGACTTCCAGGAATAACGAGTAGTAGTCAATAATCACAACATAGTCTTTTCCTGCAGAACAAAACAAGTCCACACCAACTTTTTTTATATGGCCTGTCTGGCACCTGATGCGGTCAAAGAGGTTCAGCTGGATTGTTGGTCTGATATTTCAAGCATGTTACGCAGTTTGACACTTCATTATTGATGTCCTGGTTGATTCATGGCCAATACATCACTTCACGTGCTCTTTTCTTGCACTTTTCAATCCCAAGATGTCCCTTTGAGTATTCTCTGAAGCATGTCTTTATGGAGGCTGGTTGGGATTACTATTTTGCTTCCCTTGTAGATGATGTCATTCACTACAGACAGTTCTGCTCTGCAGTTCCAGTATTCTGTAATGTCAAAAGAACAATCCTGTTTTGAGTTAGGCCTACTTGCCATGATGGTCTTTCTCAGTTCTTTAAGTGCCTCATCCTTGTCAGTTTCAGATTTAATGAGTTCCATTTTAGCATCTGCGACTGGCAGTGCATCTGTGATCATGTTTATGTAAGCATCCACAACTTCCTCATTGCTTGTGCTGGGTCTTTCTCTTGTGTCAACAGCTCTGGATCATGTGTCCGCTGTGAACATCAGCTTACCAGGTGTGTACACAACATCCAGACTCTAGCGCTGCAGATGGATCATCATTCTTTGTGTCCTCAGTGGACAGTCATTGAGTGTTTTTTTGAACAGTGAAATCAGCAGTTTATGGTCAGTCTCAACGATAGCCGCTTGTCCTGACACAAACTGATGAAACCTCTCACAGGCATAAGTTATGCTGAGGAGTTCCTTCTTGATTTGTGCATATCGAGTCGCTGCATCAGTCATGGAACGAGATGCAGTTGGTTGCCAGTCATCAAACCTTTGCATGAGGACAGCTGCTAGCCCGCTCTGTGAAGCATCTGATGATATTTT
>JALJCO010009786.1:0-48615 GCA_023101725.1 Atherinomorus stipes
TGAAATAAATGAAATGAAATGAATTACTATGATTATTATAAAATCATAATATAATAACTATAATTATACTACTGTTTAGAAGTACTGCTATTTATAGTTATTGTACAAAGTACACATATTTTTCAATGCTGCAGGTACCCTTAGAGTTGAAAAGGTACAAATTTGTACTTTATATTACTTTGGATCCTTTTTCATAGTATAGACAAGTTTCACGGACATTTTACTTCCACAGTCAATCGATTTCTGCTAAGCGCTTCCAGTCGATAATATCTGCATTTATTTACACTGAATAGTGATGTCTCTAAAATAGAAACATTCTCATTTATTTCTCATAAAAGAACGTGTTATTACTTCCTCACCTGCTACGACACTGAACTGGGAGGATAATATGATGAAATGACCTGATGTTACAACGAGCAATATATTTTTTCCATAAAGTTGCTGACAGACGGACAGACAAACCACCATTACTGAAAACGTTACACTCCTTGGCAAAGGTAAAAATACAGGACACTGTATTTTACATCCAAGAACAAACATACGCTAAAATATAGCATTCTCAGTTTATAAACAAATCAGAGCCAGACCTCTTCATGACACCACATGAACCATATTCACAGCATATTCTTTGCCATACGTTAGTCTGCACACCCAAAAATATAACGTCCAAAATTAAGATAATATTTGGTTAGATATAAAGTACCAGAACAGCTCTGCTTCAGCCACAAACTCACATCGCCTAGCTTCCATCTGCACAAGACAATCCTCCTCTGGTCTTCCTCCATTTTGAGGACGGACGAAGATGTAACGAGAAAGCAGGATGACAGCCTGCCTCCCTCTCCATGTTTACTTTCCTGATTTCTGTCGCACAGCTGACATCACCAAGGCCAACCCAGCGTGATGGCATCACCAGACACACAGCGGGTGGGGATGGAGGCCACGCAGCTGCCAGCAGGTGATCAGACCCGGCTTTTTAAGGGATTGTTCTGGATTCTTCTGCCATCAGCAAACAATCCAGATCTACTGAGAGACACTCAAATTTGGAAATATGAATAAAAAGACTTTTGGGCCGATTCCAGTTCCTATCTTAACCTTCAATCTTGGTAGCCCTCTAAACCGGGTGTTCAGGGCTGTTTTGTGACTTAGAAATGGGACACCCCTTAAAATGCAGATTCGTCTTTAAACTGTGGGGGGGCAGCATTACGCCAAAGCGGCGTTCAGTCTGTCAATTCAGAAGAAGAAGAAGGGATGGACGGGAGGAGGAGGAGGAGGAGGAGGAGGAAGCATTATTTTATTTCCATGTCTTTACACTGTTAACCCTGCCTGTTTAACCATCAGCCACAAACGCAGCTATCATTGACGGCTCCATCAGCTCCATGTTCCTGAAACTGTTGTGGACTATCTGTCAGTTATTCCTTCTGTCAGAGTTATCAGATAATCGTCTGTATAAATACCACCAGCATGGACATATTCAGCTGTCACCGCATACCACGACTTATTGGAAGGTAAACACCAGCTAGAACAATCATTAGCTAACTGTGCGGCTACAGGAGATGACATCAGCCCGGTCGTCTTCTACCATTATCAGCACAAGCACGGTATACAGGCTGTTATCTTGATAAAACAACTAGGTAACTAATCCATTACATGGGCCTAAACTAAGATAATTCAATGGTTTTCCTCACATTTATATCCCCATTAACAAAGAAAATACTTCCATTTGTAGCTCGCCTTCTTTGCCGCTGCATTCTGGGTAATCCTTACTCACAAGGTGGTGTCGGAGAATCTCAGGGTTGAGGATATTCAGCCTAAAACTGGCCTCAACTTAAAGGGATATTTTGTAAGTTCTCCTGTTATTTATTCACAAAAATTGATTATTTCATTCAAAAGTGTTTTTTCATTAATCAGTAATCACTCCCATCAATAAACTGAAGTGCTCCTCTAAGCTCCTCTAAGCCGTGTCACCATGTTTTTACGTTCAGCAGAAGCTTGACAGCAGGAAACCACAGAAACTCACCGGAGTTGTCAGCTCAGTTTGAGGTGATGCTTTTGAAAAGTCACCACGGTGCAGTGAGGAGGAACCAGCGTTACGCTGATGCTGCGTTCCCGTGCAGTCGGGCAGACGGCCGTCGGTAACAAACCAGATGTCATTTTAATCACAGAAGCCGAAAGAAAACTGATGGTAAAACATGGATCAGGGAAAACAATACGACATCGTCATGACAACAAATCAGATGTGGACTGAAGTCTCTGTAACTGACGGACCACGACTTCACAGAGAGGCTGATGATGCCTTCACATGCAGCGCCTGTCGTCCGTCTGCCCGGTTTCACGCAAACGCAGCATGAAAAAGTACGAGGAAGCCGCTGCCGTATGCAATTGTTACACAATGTCCCTTCAATGTTCTGAGAATCAGGACAGCACTTGCACTTCGCGGGCGTGTGCATCTTTTAGGATTGAGGGTTGGTAGGAGCTGGAATTAATCCTTTATCAGCGTAGTAAAACAACGTTACAGCATCAGTCTCTGCTCCCTGCCGGCTCGGCTGGTGGCTGCAGTTACCCGCAGCACCAGTCGCAAGTAGGGATCGACCGATACATCGGCCGGCCGATATACTAGGCCGATATTTGCGTTCTTTGCTAGTATCTGCATCGGCCGATACGTCGGGTGAATTGGCCGATATGCGGCCTTCGCCATAACTCTACAGACAGGCATCTACACAGGCAGCAGTTGCTGGAGATGCTGCTTTTATTTTAATAATCTGCTGCTCAGAAAGTCTTTGATTTTAAAAAATTATAAGAAAATCCTGCTGCTGGTATACTATACAGGGCTGATACTGGTAATGCAATATCGGCCCATAATATCGGTTGTATCGGCTATCGGCTGAGGCTGATGAGAAAATATCGGTATCAGCCCCCAAAAAGCTGTATCGGTCGATCTTATTTCTTCATCCTGCCTCCAGATCCTTGAACCAAATCTACGTCCATATCTAAATAATCTTGCAGGGAAAAAAGCTCAGAATATGTGTGGCAGAGATTTTGGCCATAATCAGGCCGATCCTGGTGGAGGAGTGAGGACGTCCGTGCAGGAGGCAGATCTGATGAACTGTTGAGGTTCGTGACCCTTCGCTCTCCACGAACTCATGATGAAGAACCTTCATGACCTGGCATGAACCTTTGCCACCAGGGATGGGGGGGGGCTATGACCCGCTGTGACCCTGCAGAAGCTCTGCAGCCCTACAGCCGCATCATCACGTCCCCGCCTGCCTCTGGATGTACCGGAATATGAGCGTTTATGGTCTGCTTCATTTGGGAGATGAGAGAACAAACAGCTTGAGAGGTTTGCAACCACATCCCGTCAGCTTTTATTCCACTAACAAAAGAGCATGAAGGTCTTTTCAAGCCTCTAATTAGCCGTTCTTTGTGTGTCTGAGTGGTTTGTCTCTAAAATGTGAAGCTCTGCCGCTTATATAATTCAAACTAAAGCATAAACTGCTCCAGACCTTCAGTAACATCTTCATACATAATTAATGGCTCTTTCTTTCTGGATTATGGATTTTAATAACAGTCGCAGCTTAATTTATGAGTAGAAGTAATGAGCAGAGCCTGCTACAGGACAGTAAAATAAATCCTGCATGTTCTGTCTGCTTCAGCACGGAGTCACAGACCTCACGGCCAACCTGTTCAAGCAAAGGAAAAATTCAGAGGACGGTGCACCTGTCCACACGGCAGCTCCCCGGCCGTTTCATCCCGCCTCTGATCTGCTCTCTTTGAAGTCCCACAGGAGCGCCCGTTGCTCAGGACAATAATCACATTAGTGCCTGAGCCCCGCCGAGTCGCCGGCAGAGAGATGGATTCAGACGCTGCAGCGTGGGGACGGGGGTATCACGAACGCAGCGTCCTCCTCTCCACGTTCATTCGCTTTCCTCTGACTGATGCTGGCAATTTCCCCGGACCTAACTGTGCCACAGCAGACGTGATCGATGGCGCTTACGTCCCCGATCCTTCCCTCCATCACACCACAAAGCAATCTATTTCTGACAACTACCAACAATGTCTGAGGCACGAAAGCCACATCTTCACAGGCATGTCTGCTGCCCTCAGATGTCTCAGGAACAGCCAACGAGATCACGGCGGCCTGTGAAATCAGCCGCCTGCTCGTTGAAATGGGACATTTGGATATGCTGTTGTGTGCAGCAGCGGAGCATCTGGACAGTGTTGCTCTGGGTAAGCTGTTTGACTCAGCTGTCAGATGTACGGCCCAGTTCCTTCACCTCAGCGGGTCCAGCTCACACACACACACACACACACCAGACTTTTACACAGATCTCAGTCACAGCGCAGCTTACACTCCCACCACACAAGCCATTAACGTGTTCCTGAGTCCATCCGTCAGCCGCCGGGAGCCAGTTTTCACCACTATTCGGTGAAACATCCCAGTACAACGTATCACAGTGTATTACACGCTGCTAGGTTCAATTTCCTTCCTCGCCCACTGCACACCAAATAATCTGGGATATGAAAGTCAGAAATGTTTGCTCCTTTCATCTTTTTTTCACAGAAGCACTCAAACCGAGCTTTCTGCTCTGCTTCATTACAACCTGCTTTAACACAACAAAGATGCTCCAAAGAACAAGAGTTCCTGAACGGCTCAGGAAAGCAGGCTGATTAGCAAGTCCACACTGACGCTACCAGGGTCAGTTTGCAAGTCAGGACCGCAAGTGTTTCATGTATATTTGCTTTGGCAGAGAGCTGAGCCCGAGACGAGGATACGCTCTCTGTTTGCTCGGTGGATGTCTTGGAAGTTGCGTTGCTGTTTAACAAAACCAAGTTTCCTGAGGTTTAGAGACTAGACTGACCCTGAACACAACGCTCACCATAATTACCACAGCCACAAAACCTAATTTAGTTATATTCCTTCTCACTTTTACATCTTTATTTACCAAGTCAAAGAGACTAGAGGCAGGAATTTAAAACAAACAAACATTCATGTCCATGTTTTTCATACTAATGGGTGATGAAGCGCTAAATACCAAAAATAATGTTTCCACCCACGTTTCTCTCCGTTGCCTTGAACAGGCTGTGTGCTGCAAAATGCGCTGGAATTAGTCTATCGAATTTCCTGTGCTGCCCTGCAGATGTGACGTCAAATGACCCAACATCTGCAGTTTTGATACAGGAAAGAAGACGGTCGTGGTAAATTCAAACACTGTAATTGATAGTTATGGATTCTTCTGCCGTCAGCAAACGATCCAGATCAACTGAAAGACACTAAAACGTGGAACTACAAAGAAAACGGTTAGTAAAAAACATTATAGCTTCAGTTTGTGCTCCCGTGACAGCTTAGCTCGGGCCTGCAGTTACCTCAAGCAGTCACGAGTTTCGTTTCTTAATCTTGCCTCAAGTCCCTTTAAATACATTAGCACTCTACAAAAACTCAAATCTTAGCAAGTATATTTTTCTCATTTCTAGTCAAAATATCTCATCACACTCAAAATAAGACAAAATTACTTAAAGAGAAACATTTCAGTGAGACATAGGAACTTGTTTTAAGTCAACGCATCTTATTGCAAGAAATATTATCAAGACAATAGGGGATTATCACGCTTACCGGAAGTTTACGGTATATGGGCGCTTCCTCTTCCGGGCCATGTTAACGACAGCCGTTCCTGCTCTGTTATACTGTTTAAATCGGATAAACTCCAAACATACTTAAGTTTTCATTCTAGACTGAAATGATACTAAGGAAGAAGTGGATCAAAGCGATCGATTCGCCGCGGTGAAGGGCCGAACTTTATAATAAAACACACGTTTGTTTGTCGCCGGTGGGGCACGACACCGGCACTTCACAGCATGCTAGCATTAGCCAGCTAGCGTTTACTGACGTGCTTAACATTGTGCGTCTTAAAACACACAAACATCTGAAAATCAGGTCTGTACCTCCCCGTTTCCAGTGGAACAACTGGGGACTGCCAAGAAAGGAGACGCTTTCAGATGATTGTGTGTTTTCAGCCACACAAAGTTAGGCACGTCATCAAGCTGGCTAATGCTAACCTGCTTTGATCCACTTCTTCCTTAGTATCACTTCAGTCTAGACTGAAAACTTAAGTATGTTTGGAGTTTATCCGATTTAAACAGTATAACAGAGCAGGAACGGCTGTCGTTAACATGGCCCGGAAGAGGAAGGGTCCAAATACCGGGAAGTTCTGGTAAGCGTGATAATGCCCTATTTCACCTGTTTAGTTTGCAAGCAAAAAAAAAAAAAAATCTTTTTTGTTAAGATTAGCCAAGTTTTTGCTTGTAATAGGCAAAAATAAAATAGAATAAAATAAAAATTCTGCCAATAGAACAAGCAAAATGTTCTTTATAAGATTCTTCTTGAACTGAGATGCATTGTCTGAAAACAAGTTCCTGTATCTCACTGAAATGCTTCTCTGTGAGTAATTTTTGTCTCATTTTGAGTGTGATGAGATATTTTGATTAGAAATGAGAAAAACATACTTTGTAAGATTTGGTTGTTTGCAGTGAGGGGAGCTGTGGAAGTTGCGTTGCTGTTTAACAAAAGTTTCCTGAGGTTGACCCACCAGACTGACCCTGATCACAACTAGGGATGAACCGAATTCAGTACTTTTATTGGTAACTACCAAACTGTGATGGTACTACCGTGTTTCACGTAAAATCAAACGGTACCATGTTTCGTACCTAAATGCATCCTTTTTACTGTGAGGGAGTGGAAGAGTTGGTGATTTCTAGGCCATACGTGAGCGTGACATCAGCTGCAGCGTCCGCATGTTCAGTCAGAACCATCAGCTGACTGAAGCTTTTCTAGCTTCACTTCTCTAAAACATCGAGCTCGCTGCAATATTTGAGATGTAAAATGTAAGACAAGCGGCGGGAACACGTCTGATCTGAGGAACACTGATTAAACACAACATTCTTCCAAAAGCTCCGTTCCAGACGCTTCGTCTGCAGCCCGCAGAGAGAAGAGGGAGGAGTCAGTCAGTGGCAGAACAGATGTAATCGGGGGGCAGATAATAACCAGCGGGGGTCACAAACTGCCATTCAGAACTGAGTATGATGTAAATACTTAGTGAGTTTACCATCAAGCAGCACAGTAACCAGTTCAGGGCCGACGTGCAGGTCACGTCTCTCCTCCTTCACATCCCACATCTTATTAAACTTCATCACAGCGGAGTTTCCACACGCGAGTGCAGCAGCCACAACACTTCCATCTGTCACGGAGTCTGCGTCTCTGAAGAAGCTGGTTGCTTTAACCAGCACGACAAAAACTGTCTGCACCAAGTTCGTAAGCTGGGCTTGATCCCTGCAGCAGGAGGCTCACAGCCTCCATCATACCTGCGCTAAACGCTGCCACAGAATCAGTTTAGTGTCGGAGAACATTCCATCTTTATTCTCTTTAAATTATTCCATCATGAAGTTTCCCTCTATTACCAGACGCTCCGACACAATAGAGAATAAAAACAGATGGAGTTTGCTTTAATATGTTAGTTAAAAGTTATATGTTGAGAATGAGAAATAAATCTGTTATTGCCTTATAAACGCACACAAAAGTACCGAAAACGGGTACCGATTGGTACCAGCACCGACTCGCAGGTTCCAGAAGTTGGTACCATATCGTGAACGGTACCCATCCCTAATCACAACGATCACTGTAATTAACTCACAGCCACAAAACCTAATTTCATCATATTCCTTTTCACTTTTACATCTTTATTTTCCAAGTTAAATTCATCATTGCACTGCAAAAACTTAATTTTGTCTTAATTTAAGTGTGATGAGATATTTTTAGTAGAAATTAGAAAAACATACTTTGTAAGACTAAAGTTTTTGCAGAGTAAATTAAACCTCAGAAGTAAAATGATAATAATTTAGGCTAAAACGAGCTGCAGCAGCAGAAGTGAGATCTGACAGATACTTACAAGATCTTTGGTCCCCATGAGAGGAGCAACGATTCCTTTCCCGGTAAGAAAATCCAGAAAACGATGAAGTCGTGCATTAAGAGATATGTGATTTCAGTCAAGATGGAGGGGGCTGAGCCCGCTCGATGCTGAGCCTCACGGGCTGCAGACGGGGACAAACTGTAGTCACATACGCTACCAAAGCCTCCAGCTTGGCACAGAAGCTCATTAAGCTACTGACAATCATTCCCACAAAGCCCCATATAAAGGCTATTCACCGAGAGAGCACAAAGCAGAGTGGAGGAATGCAAGTTGCATCCCGTCCCTCCGCCTTCAGCATCGGGAGCACGTTCCATGCACCTGTAGGCTCGCTGGAAAGTGTGGATCTGCAGCGATCAGCTGGGTAGAATATGAGCGTGTGCTGGTGGGGGGCAGAACCCCTGCTGGGGGGAAATCTGTTGAGTTTTGCTCCTGCTGGAAGCTCGTTCTGTCAGCCAGTTACAATCTGCTTAATTGCTAATGCTGCTGAAGACTGTATTACATCAAACTGCTTAAGGCTGCTGTCCGGCAGAAGTCCGGCGGCGTTGGGAGGTTTGGTTTCATCTGCTGACTGTAAGCAGACATCACACTGGAAAACCTTTACATTTTTTAAAGTTTCATTCGGGGTTGAGTTAATCTGATAGTTTCGTGCTGAGCGGGACCCATGAGGAGGCGGCGTGATGCGTCTGTGCTGCAGAAACTCAAATCTTACCAAGTTTAATTTTTTCATTTCTGATCAAAATATCTCATCACACTCAAAATAAGACACAATAACCTAAAGAGAAACATGGAAGTGAGACATAAGATCTGGTTTTAAAGGTGTCATAACCTCGTGTTTTACATCCACAATCCTTCTTAAATTATCTTCAAATGAATTTTTAATTCTAGTTGGGTGGGAGGAAAATGTAATGAGCTCATTTCAACCTCTTTTTATCCCCAACTATTGTTTGTCGCGAGAATACGTACGAGAGTTAGAGCTGTCTGTAAGCGCGTTCGGGAGGCAAACGTCAAAGCAGAAACAGAGTTTAATCAGGACAGAGCAGGTGAAGGAAATGATGTCCCAACAGAGAAAAACGTGAGAAAAACGTAACGGTGCGGTTGATGGAGAGGATCCGGAGTAAAAGGGCTGGACTCTGATGAATATAAGGAGCGGACGTCTGACGTGAAGTTAACCAAACAGTGTTAGCTTCTGTAGCTACATTAGCAGCTTGTCCGTTCGTCAATCACCGTTTACTGGTCTCTGACACAAAAGATAATAAGTTACACAGCAGCAACACTTACCGACTGCACATCCTCACTGATAAATATAATCCACTGCTCCCTGGTGAAGCTGTCCGTCCTGTTAAAACTGAAAACTGCTGAATTTCTGCTGAAGCAGCTCAGCATGGCGTTTTTTTTTTTCTTCATAGTCGTCACATCATCGTCTTCCCCTCTGACAAAGCTGGTCATTAATCTGCATTAATCCACGGCAAGTAATCAGCTGATTTCAGGTGGTGCTAAAGAGGCTAGCTTAGCAGCTAGCAGCCTCTGTAGTTCATGTCATTCCCACAGCAAAACCAAAATGGCGTACTGTGGAGAGCGTGCTCTTGTGGCCGATTCTGGTGAGAAGAGAGCGCCCGCACTCAGAAACGAAGCCACTGTCACTCTCTGCAGTTTCTGGCACGTTTTAACTGAAGTCCTGTCCACAACACACGTTTCAACGTGAAAAAGTGGGATTTCCAGGTGATGACTCCTTTAAGGCAATGCATCTAATTTCAAGATATCAAGAAAATTTTGCTTGTTCCATTGGCTTTTTTTTAAAACTTATTTTAAGAGTGGCCAATGTTTTTTAATTTTTTTTGCGTGTAATTAGGGATGTGACGATATGTAAATTTCACATCACGATTATTGTCACCAAAATGATCATGGTTATCATTTTTATTGTAGTATCATAGAAATACCCACAAGCATCTTTAAAAATATCCAAAATGGGTCCAAGTGTTTACCTTGTCCTTTTTAAAAGAGGGAAAAATCTTAAGAGAACTGTCCAGGTGGGCACCTTAGCTGCCATCCGCCATGTTTTCATAAATTACACATTGTGAACTGGGGCTGCTGCTGTTCCAGCCACTGAGCAGCATCACTGGGAGTTTTTCAAAGTGCAGTAATCAGTCACGGTTTTAACAATAACTAGAATTTGAAACGGTATTACTAATCGTTGGTAATTTTATCACGGTTAACCATTTTACCGGTAATTGTTACATCCCTACAAATTAAAACAGGATCTTATATCTCACTGAAATGTTTCTCTTTAAGTAATTTTGTCTTATTTTAAGTTTGATACGATATTATGACTAGAAATGAGAAAAATACACTTTGTAAGATTTGAGTTTCTGCAGTGATGCTGTTGGTAAAAGCTTTCCACACCAAAGAGAGAAAAAAAAAGGCCAATTCTCTCCCACGACACACATGAGGGGGAGGGAGGAGAGCGACCCCCAATCTGGATGATGTATGATGTGGACCCTAGCTTGGGTTTACCGGGGAGAAAGGAGGGAGGAGGGTCATGCTTGAATTATGCTGATGCGGCGGTGAAAAGCGAGCTGCAGAGATGACATGGTCGTTATCGCGTCACCAATGCTGACACTCATAATGAGGCTGTTTACCTGGATCTGGCCGGACAGACGTACGCGGGCTTTCTGAAGGTGACATTATCACCTTTTGTTGGATTTCAGCAGTTCTAAAGCCAACTAATATCCATTCCTGCTACTGAATCAGGTGCTTTCATCGGTAATGAGACAGACTGAAACTGACTCAGTTCTATCTGGCTTGAGGATTTCATTTAGCAAATTGGGTTTAAAAAGGCAGACAAGCACAATAAAGGAAATGCTGATACTGGCTCAGATTCTGATCTGTAGAGGGGATGGGGGGGTGGGGTAGGGTAGGGAGGGGGTGTCTTTTTCATAATGAATGCAGTCAGCCAAAGTCAGTAACTGAGAGCTCACACGCCTCTGCAGCGCCAGCGCCAGATCTTTGAGCTACGGCAGGATGGAGCCTCCATTATGGCCACACAAACAGAAGGAAGCCTTATGAACTTTGCACAAATGCTTCGTACTCCGGGCTGGACAGCTCTGGAAGTGGGGTGAGATGGGTAGGTACCGGGGCGAGCTGCCAGTTCCGAATCCAGACAAACCTGACATTGTCCCGGGCACTGCCCCGGGGGAAAGCCTCTTCCTCTTCCACGGCGGCTCATTCCCACGTTCAGCCGGCTGGACATGACTTCAACACAAACGTTTATCCACACTTTCACCAACTGGTAAAACACAGTCAAAGCAATAAAACTCATCATTTCACCAACATGTCTGCCACCACTGCTCCAGTGTGACAGATGCATCAGAAGCCGCTACGCTGTCACAGAAAACATTTAAACCACCACAACGCTCTCATCTGCTTTAAACTGCTGATGACACCTTTTTGACATTTTCTCCATGTGTTATCAACCAAAACGTTCTTCGTGATGATCTATGTAACAGGAACAGGTGCAGCTGCAGAGATATTAGGAAACATCGCTGCTTTTCAGCATCTGACCA
Source organism: Atherinomorus stipes (assembly GCA_023101725.1). Lineage (NCBI taxonomy): Eukaryota > Metazoa > Chordata > Actinopteri > Atheriniformes > Atherinidae > Atherinomorus > Atherinomorus stipes. The sequence goes on from JALJCO010009786.1 coordinate 11,519, forward strand.
GACTGTGGCGCTGTTCGCCGAAACCGGAAACCGTCTGTCTGAGAACGTTCTCAGCTCATTCAACATTGAAGTCAACGGCTTAGTAGCAGTTTTAAGTTCCTTTTCCAGTTTTACAGACAAAAAGTCTGATCTGTTGTGTGAGTTCATGTGAATGTGCAGAGTGAGAATCAAAGTTCCTGTTTATGGTCTGTCAGCTTTGTCTCTCTGTTCAGAAACAGTTGAATCAGACAGCAGCTTATCATTCTACGTAGTTCTATCATTCTACGTAGTTCCATCATTCTACGTAATTCTATCATTCTACGTAGTTCTATCATTCTACCTAATTCAATTGCTCCAATTAGAGCACACTATCAAGCAAACAGCCTCCCCTCTCCTGTCTGATTCAACTGCGTGAGTGGAGCAATACGTAACTTCTGAGCAATCAGGTCTGGGTTTTCAAACAAATGGATTTAAAAGTAAACTTCTGCAGTAACACTGAGGGGGAGGGGCCACAACCTTGTCATTACCTGTAAGTTTATTTATTTTCTAAATGCTGTCTTGTCTGATAAACATAGCTCACTGTCTGAACTGCCCATGCTTGCTAACAGCTAGCCTTTAGCAAAGTCCGACCGCAACTTGGCCTAGATTCTCCAAATAAGGTCAAAGCCAAATAAGGCGTAGCCAATCAAAATGAAGTCAACGTGGTCTCCGGGTAAAGCTCCATATCATCACAGGACCCAACTGTATTACTGAGGAAGTGAGGTCTGGCGTTTCAAAACAATACTCCGCTGCTAAAAAATGACGTTTTTTTCTTTAGAGTATTTACATATAAAGTAATGCCAACAACATAAACTAGTTTTTAACTGCTATGTCATCACTCCTTTAAAGGAATAGTACACCCAGAATGATGGTCCTTCATCTTCTCCTCATCCTCATGCTGAGCAAGACTCTGAAGCACTTTTTTAATATGTCAAATGCAGCCGGAGATCAGACAGGTTTTCGTTTCCCCTCAACTCTCATATAATGGAGTTCACCATTATAAGGTCCATAAAAGTCCACAAAAACTTGTCAATATTCCTCCATACTACTCGTCCAATGTAATCCAGGTGTCCTGAGTGGGTAGCGTCCAGAATTTACTCAAAACCACATCATTTAGTAGATTTTTAGGGATTAAGCAGTAGAACATGTAGCTACCTCGAAGCACATCCATGAGAGTTCACGACACTACGGTAGACGAGATCGCGCATTCTCTATTTTCTGTCTTTCTTTGTTTTAAATCAATATCCAACCCCTCTTGTGTTTGTCGGTCGCTCTTGGCACTATGTAAACAGTGAATTTCTTCTTCTACGCTTGCATTATCGGCAGAGTAGGCGCTGAACGCCGCAGCTTCTGTACTGTCATGAACTCTCATGAATTTGGGGCTTGTCACGCCACAAATTCGTGTCAAATGTGCCGTCCCAAGCAAACGTGCATCTGTTCGCGTCTGTACATTGACTTATTGACTTCATTCGCACAAATAATTCTAGTTGTGTCTGATGTGAACACACAGGGTTAGGTACTGATGAAGACAAAATCTGGGAGCCCGGCACAAATGTAAAAGTTTCAGGCTTGCCTGTAAATAAATATCATAAAAACACTTCCAGGATGAAGATGAAGATCTCTGGAATGATACGGACATTTTCTCTGCAAAGCCAACTGTGATATGAATGAAATTAAAAATATTTTATTAACCCCAGAAGGAAAATTCAATAATGTGAAGCGGAACAAAATTAGAGAAGCTGTCGTTCAGGCCAGATGTCTGTAACGGCCATTTGTGGCGCTATCTGTCCCCAATTGGGGGGACTTCAGCTTTTAAAAAGTTAAAACTGCGGTCTCTGGACCAACAGAAGTCTGCAAAGACCCCAGCAGGTCTGAAACTGAAGCCAGGTTGTTCACTCGCTGCTCTGGGAACAGGGAAAGGAAAACGCAGGTGATTATACCGGAGTTCATGGCCTCACTAAAACCTCCGAAGTTACCACGTGTCCCCAGAGCTCTGGTGTGATAACTAAAAACTCTCTTCAACCTGCCGGGAGAAGATAAATGTTGTAGCTTTGATGTGAGTTTAAAATGAGTGGAGGCAGAGCCATCAATATTCCTGAAGGACAAGCAGGCTGCTGAGAAAGCACCAAGACTGATTTACGCCTTCCTCCATTTGGCAAATATGCTGGATTCACACAGAGCGAGGCTTTTAATTGAACTTCGGGCTCTCGGCCCATTTCACCCCAAAGTCGTCTGCTAGTCAGTCTGTCAAAAACGGTCAATAAGCCTGGAAGCTGGCAGATAGAAGCAGCCCACCTGCCTTCAGCTGATGCCCACCGCTTCATTCTGCACTCTCAATCAATATGACAACCAATGCTACTTTCTTTGTGTGCTTTTCTGATGGGTTGTCATGGTAACAGGCGCTCCTATCTTCATACTTATCACTTAGGCATTGAAAGTTTGGGGCCGTGGCTGTGTTTGCTGCAGCAGGTTACACGAGCGTGTTTATCTGTGGTCACGGCTCGCCGTCACAAAGCATCCGCCGCAGATGTGACGGCGGCCGCAAATGAAAAACAGCCGTGGATTCCAGCCGAGAAATCACCAACATTTATGTGCAATTCTCAATTATCCCTGACAACTTAATAGTCTCCTCAGCCATTTCCAGATCCACGAGGACGGCTGTGTTTAAGAGTACACAAAAACACGGATCAAACGCATTTCTGCGAGCTGCTGCATTCAGGGTCCATCTCAGCTGTTCTGATTGTTTACTGTGCTGCAGCTGAGGATGGTGAGCAGTTTAAGGGCGCTCAAGTCGGAGTAAAACAGTATGCTGATAGAAAATTGTGGAGGCAGAGCTGACAGCAGCCGTGTGAGGCTGTTATTCAGCTCTCAGCCAGGCCCCCGGCCATCGGAGCATCACAGATGGTGCACTCAGCCATCGTGGCAGCAAAGCGGGGATCTCTGCCCCTGATTAGCACACCTACTGCCACACAATGTGCACAACACCGTCTGCTCCATCTCTAGCTGCACAACACCTACAGCAAGCACTGACACTAATTCCGCATAGGGCTGGGTGATATTGCCTTTTAATATGCCGATATTTTTATGGCATGTCACAAAACACAATATATATCTCAATATTTTACTTTAGCCTTGATTTAATGCTTTGCTGCATATAATCACATCGGTAAGATGATTCTGTGTCTGCATTAAACATTACTGTTATACTGCATTAATATGCTGATTTAAAACATTCATACACTCTCGTAAACAGAGGTACGAGACAGGATCATTTCTGTACCTGTAGGTACATTTTTTACAAATGTTCTCTCAAAAGTACAATATTGGTCTTTATGAGGCCCGAAGTACCTATATACTATGAAAAAAGTGTCCAAAGTGATATAAAGTACAAATTAGTACCATTTCAACCCAAAGGGTACCTGCAGCATTGAAAATGTGTGTAACTTGTACAATAACGATAAATAGCAGTACTTCTAAACAGAAGTGTAATTATAGTTTTTATATTATGATTTTCATAATAATCATAGTAATACTTATATGTAAAATTATATATGTGTTTGGCCTAATAATTATATAATAATTATTCATTTATTATTAGCATATTTGATTGTTGTCATAATCTCTATTCTATTGACTTTTATTCATCATTTTTAATTGGTTTAATTGTACTTTATTAACTCATACAGCTTGATAAGGTACAAAAATGGACCAGGACCGAAGGGACAGAAATGTCTTTCAGAAAGGAACCCCCCCAGCGACAAGCTTTGTACTCTTTTAAGTACAAACTAGTACCACTACTGTACCACTACTAGTACCATTACAACTAAACAAACTGATTAACTGTATTTATTGAACAGTTAAAGCAGTGACAGAAACATCACGTCATTCCCACTACGACCTTTTGTGGCGACGCTTTTGCGACAGTTATTTGGTCAGCATCCTCTCTCCGATATCGAAGCCACCACCAGATGATGGATCCTGGACTAGCTTTTTAAAAATAATAATAATAATAATGGATTAGATTTCTATAGCGCTTTTCAAGGCACTGCAAAGCCCTTTACAGTAGGTCCATTATTCTTTCACTCTCATTCATACGTGGTGATGGTAAACTCTGGAGAGACACAGCTGCCCTGGGGCAGACTGACAGAAGCATGGCTGCCATTTCGCGCCTATGGCCCCTCCGACCACCACCAGAACCATTCACACACCAGCAGTGCCCCCACTGGAGGCAAGGAGGGTTAAGTGTCTTGCCCAAGGACACGACTCATGAGTTGGGGGATCAGGATTTGAACCGCCGATCCCTTCGATCATTGGCCGACCTGCTCTACCACCTGAAAGGTGGCTCTGACTTGAAGATAGTTTTCTTCAAGTCGAAATCTTCCTCCTCCATCTTTTATAACTCGCACTGCTGCCGCCAGCTGAGCTCTGCCAGAGAAGCTGCTACATGCTGCCGAGAACATGACGTAGCACCGTGATGTATGTAGCTCGGTGAGTAGTGCAGAGAGACGAGGAGGAGTGAGAAAACCCCGCCTGCAACTAAAAGCAACTGCATGACAGGACTCAAACATGACGAATATAGTCATTTTCTATATCCCCCAGGGGACTAGCCGCTATATCCTTGAAAGCATATTCGATATATCTCCCAGCGCTAACTCAACCTGCGCTGAATGCTGTCACTAAAACAAACTGCATGCATTATGTTATAGGTTTCATTAGAACCTGGGATGTTTTATATTGGCTTTTTACCGATATCTGATATTGTCCAACTCTTAATCTCCAATGTCCGATACCAACCAATACCGATCTGTAAGGTTGTATCTGTTATATTCTGAGAACTACAACGATATTCTGCTTTGAGAGCAAAGATCCCCAAAATCTCCTCAATAGGTCCAGTTTAACCTTCATGTCAACTGTGAGGGGGTGAATGTTTTCATAACTCATCCGTTTAGTTGTTATCTAATCTTGAATTACACATAATTAGGGCCATGTCATTTTGATTGACAGGCGGCAGACCGGATGTCGGTTTTAGCCACGGAGGCTAATAGTTAGCCCCTGTTAGCTCCCAGGAAGCCCTCAGCCTCAGAGTTGGTTTTTAGCCAAGTTAACAGCAAGTCTGAGTACATGTCTTACCTTTAAACTGTCTGTCTTCATTCGTTCCTGTTCACTTTGGATTAGCTTTTAGCACTAGCTTAGCTGTCAATCATTTGCCCCGTGGCTCGGAGCGGCCCTGTCTTTGCCCAGTTTAGTATTTTCCAGCAGTGATGACACACGTGACACGGCAAGATGGTGATGGTGGGAAATAGGGGTGCACGATAAAATCAGCCCCCTATCGGTATCGGCCTATATCGACCTTAAAACTGAGTATCAGACATCGACCACCCCACGATATCTAACCGATATTTAATCAATATTTAACCAATCAGCCTGCTCTTTCTAAAATCTAAGACAACCCAGAAACTTCTTCATCAAAAACTTATTTTTTACAGACTTTGAAACTTTCAAAGACTGGGGTGGGAAAAAATACTGATACACTAAAACATTGCGATATTTTCATATGCTGTTATTTTGACATTTGTAAACACGGTATCAATCTATTTTACTAATGAAATTTTTGTGATATTTCATCGTTTTGTTACGAAATCTCACAAGAATTTGCAAAAATTTTGCAATATTTTCATTTGCTGATATCATATTGACATTTGAAAACGCAGTATCCATCAATTTCACGAATGACATTTCGTGATATTTCATCTTTTTGTTACGAAATCTCACGGGAATTCATGAAATATTGTAAGATTTCGTAACAGGATGATGAACTCTCGCAAGATTTTTAAGTCAAATCAATCAATGCAGCATTTTTAAATATCGATTTGATATCGGCATATGAAAATATTGCGATATTTCAGTGCATCAATATTTTTTCAGTGTTGGAAACGGATAACAAACCCGCTATTTCCAACGAATGCTTATTTTTTCAGCTTTTTATATCAATATCAGTTATCGGCCACATAAGTTTTAAAATATCAGCATGTCAGATATATTGGCCAAAATTCCAATATCGTGCGTCCCTAGTGGGAAAAACCCAACTTCATACAAGACCGGATACTACGACTATGTTTTTACAGTGTGTGGTAGAGGCTTAAAGACGCAGATTGAGCAGGATTTCACTCTCACAAGTCTAGCGTTTATTTTCAGGGGGAAAACTACCTTTAAACAACAATTTAAAAAGAGGAATTACTGAAGAGGAAGCAGCAGGAGCAAAGCAGACCGGGCTTAAACTTTCCTCTCTGTCCTGTAGACATTGTCAGATGAAGTGTCAACGACCAGCTCAATTTAATCACGTCTTCCCCAAAGAGCCAACAAGCCGCTTCCCTCGGGTCACGACCAGCAACGGGACGGCCGGTACTCCACAATCATTAAGAGTGTGTACACAGCTGACGGAGAATACCGCAGCAAACACGGCCTTGAAAATGAATGCATTAAGATAAAGGCAGTGTCTCTCAGCCAACTGCGTCGGCATGGTAACCAGGCTTGGCTCTACTGTGAGATACACTCTGGACACTCAAATGGATGGAGGTCTCAGCCTGCACACACACACATGCGATCACAGAGGCTGAGACCTGCTCACACAAGCAAGCCAGAATCAAATCCTCCTTTTCAGAGAAGGCAGCTGTAATTTAAGGTCCTGGAGGCAGGAGCTAATGAGGAGAATCACGTCCATCACCAGCAGAGGAGCAGGTAACATCTCCTCCTTAACAAGTAGGATTAATTATTTCCAGAAAACAGGCTTTTTTCCAGCAACAGAGCTGCGATGAAGCAGTTCAGTCCCACTCGTAATAACCAGCACAGATCTAGCAACCATGTAAGGAGCGTCCCGCTGGCCCCCCCACCTCAGGGTCAGCCCTTCAGGACCGACGAGGCGAGTCGGCCCGTCGCGCTACACGGCTAATCCGCCGCTGGAAAATGACGGTGGGCTCCGTCTCACATGAGCGCACAGCAAGAGACGAGGAGGCCGGACCAATATTACAGACGAATTAAAGATGTCTGGGTGTGTGTGCAGGGCGAGGCCTCGCCTGGGTGTGTGTGTGTGTGTGTGTGTTTTAGCCCAGACAGCCTTGTCAAAAGGCTGCTGCACAACTTTTTCAAGCCTCATCCTCACCCCCATTCACTGAGCACATGAAAGGGACACTTGAGTGTGTGTGTGGGCCGACTGACCGTGATGTCTGGATGATACTTTCCCTCAGCAACAGCAAGCGAATCCTTCATATTCACAATATTTACCTTAAAAATGTTTAGTTGTACTTGAACACTGCAAAAACCCAAATCTTACCAAGTGTGTTTTTCTTATTTCTAGTCAGAATATCTCATCACACTCAAAATAAGACAAAATTACCTAAAGAGAAACATTTCACTGAGATATAGTAACTTGTTTTAAGGCGATGCATCTTATTTCAAGAATTTTACTTGTTCTATTGGCAGAATTTTTTTGCCTTTTACAAGCAAACAGAAAAAAAGGATAAAAAGTATAAAAGCTCCCTGACCAATCAGCGCTCTTGGAAATGTCCTGCCCACTTTTAGAAGATCCTGTCGCTGCTGGTGCAGATGGTGAGAGGAGTTCTTAGAAGAGAGAGAATATTCAGAGATGGAGCAACGTTTGATTTCCAGATGACTTTTCTATGAAAGATGGAGGTTTTCCTCTGCTGGACTCCGTTCCATCTGTCAGCTGTTGGAGCCGGACATCACAAATGTAACGCATCACAGCCGCACTGATGACATCACAGATGCTCTGCATCACACTGAGGTTTCATTAATGTTCACAGACTCATTACATTCATTCTGATATGGACCAACGCCTCAGCCCGAGTGGAAACGAACACTAGTGCTGCACTGATGCAGCTGAATAGCTTCATTTTTATAACTGATCATGGTGTTCAAATCCCACTCAGGAAAACCTCATTTATTCATTCATTCATTTATTCATTCATTCATTCATTCATTCATTCATTCATTGGTAGTTTCATGCTCTTTGTTGGCGACGCTGATTATATTTTTGTATTTGTTCTTTACTTGTTTCCATGATCGTCTTGCGCCGCTGGAGTTGCATCTAAAAATAATGTGGTTCAGAGGTCACACATGCAGAAAACATGAACTTATGGAGCCACGCTCACCCATGCCGTCACGGTGAAGAGTTACAACACGTGCAGACATGAGCCTGGAAACATCTATATGGACAGTATGAGAAGGAAATCCACTGAGGAAGCTGTAGTGATGAAGTGACACTCGTGATCAGTCCGACATTGTTCCATGATTGGACAATCACACGGACTTATGCATTAACATTTTCTGCCAGCATTCCCTCCTGCTGTTGCCGCGGTGACTGTGTTGCTTCTGATCTGGATGATGATCCTGAATTCTTCATATTTCTTACGTATCATCATCTGCTCCTCCACGGTGAAATATGTCGCTCTCTGTTTCTCCATGCGATTGGTTAGACGCTTCAAACTCCGCCCCTTTTATGTGAGCGCGCACTGATTAAGACTGGAAAACCTGGATTAAGTTACCGAGTTGATAACCAGCTTCGTGGTACCGTTTATCAAGATCACCAATGTCTGGTTAAGTCGACCAGGTAACAGAGAGAAATCCCGGCTCTGTTAATCCAGCTTCGTAGTCCAGGCCCCAGGTGTTTTCTGCAACGCCCAATCAGACGTCTGCACCCGTTGACAGGAATGCTTGTTTGTTTCTTTTAATCTTTTTTTTTTCTTTTTTTACAAAAATTCAAAATCAACAGTTTTATTTGACTAAATTATAATTTAGTATTTTTTTTTAAATTTATCATTACTTTTTCAGTTCCGTGTTATTTGAATCAGTATTGTGAATTTAGCTCAGATGCCTTCAGTTTCCACGGTGAACAGCAGCGGTGGGAAAGCAGCACCCCAATTATTCTCAGAGCTGCTTCTGAGAGCCAATTAGCCAGCATCAGGTCCAGTAGCCCACGGGCACAATTCTGCCCAGTACACCAGGTACGACTGTACCGTGCTCATGCTAAAACCCCCCTTTGCCTTTCTTGATGGATTGGATTGCTCAGTTTTTTGGTATATAATTTATACCACATATGCTCTATAACAGAGTCCAGGATACTTGAGACTCAGGGCAGTAATGACTTCTAAAACTTAGAATCAATATAAATTATTCCCCGTGCCTGGAGGGACATGTTGAGGAAGTGCAAGAACATGATACTTTCCCAAACCTGTGCATGAACGGGCAGCTTAATAAATTACAGGAATTTATGGCTTTTTGTGAAGCAGCACCTGCTGAGCTGAAGGAAAAACACACTTACTGCTGAGAATGTAGATGAAAGCAGCGATGCATCATGAACACACACCTCTAACCAGGCTGAGTATGTAAACACAGGACAGAGTGACGTCTCAACAAAGCACATGGACAGATGTGAAGGATCGCAGCAGATCAAGAGCTCAGAGCTCTCCACGCCTCTAAGAGCTGCTGCCACTTGAAAGGTGGCAGGAACAATCGAGACAAAGCTCCGTTTCAAACTGTAACACGAGGCACGCCCAGAAAGTTATCTTTCCACAACTAGAAAGCGCTCGGAGGCATTTTAAACCAGTGAAAGGGACTTTAGGAGTCGTGGCTTTGTCAGGCCAACATCAAAGTTCTGACGGACAGAGCATTGCTTTGAGTTTTCTGGGTGGGCGGAGCCTGCCGTCTCTGACACTTCAGGGGGGCAGAGGAGGACAACATGTTGTGTTTTTCCCCTCCGGAGGTGTGTATTATCACTCATGATAAGTACCAAGATCATCTCTGACTAAATGTCATCTTTTTTTTCTCTTCTAAGATGCAGTGCCAGCCCGATGACCTCACATGTACGATCATCACATATTAAACAAAAAACAGAGCACTGCTGTGTATTTCAGCTGTTACACAAAGTTTAGACCCTAATGTGCACAAAACATGATCAAAAGTGTATCTCAGTGGACAAATACATGTTCAGTAATGTTCAAAAACAATTTTTGAACTTTAAAGATTTAGCGCCCAGTGTTAGCAGTTTTAGAGGCTCCTGTAATGTAACATTTATTCAAACTTCTTACAAATATTTTGTTGCATTAAATCAGTCATACAGGTAGTGTTGGTTTATTTAGATGTAGGGGCGAGCTGCTGTATATAAATCACATTTTTCATGTGGTATATGTGAACTACAACGCCAGCTGTACTAACAATGGCTAATAACAATAGCCTTAGCAAACACATTATGTTGCTGTGCTGCTAACTGGTTTAGACGCAGAAATAAGTATGTTTACAGCAGAATAAACATGTTTACAGCAGAAATAAGCATGTTTACAAAAGAAATAAGCATGTTTACAGCAGAAATAAACATGTTGACAGTCTGGTTCAAACATCATTTTAGGTTTAATAGGTCAAGTTTACCTTCATGTCAACTGTGAGGGGGGAATTTGTTTTATAACTCAGCCATTTAAATGTTATTTAATATTGAAATTACACATAATTAGGGGTGTGTCCTTTTGATTGACAGGTGACAGACAGGACATCGGGCTGCCAATCGGTGGCTAACAGTTAGCTCCTTGTTAGCTCTCAGTAAGGTCTCAGTTTGCAGCAGAGCAGCACAACGGTGGTTTTTAGTCAGATAATAGCAAGTCTCAGTGTGTCTTACCTTTACACCACCACTTAGGGGGCTAATCTTCATTAGCTCCTGTTAGTTTCTAATTAGCTCGGTTAGCGTTTAGCCCAGAGTACGTCATCTGTCAATCATTTGGCCCCTGCACTGAGTGACCTTGCCTTTGCCCATTTTAGTATTTTCCGGGAGTGACGACACATGTGACACGGCAAGATGGCGACGGTGGGACACGCCCACCTGGCTTCACTTTTAGCTCTTCAGAAACCAGCGGGCGACGTAGCGGAAGATTCGTCCCTCTCTGTTAACACTCTGTGTGAAAAGGCTTTTTATGTTCCAATCCCCCGACTGTGGACCTTGTGATGAAAAAAGATTAACTATTTATCAATAAAATCAAACTTCTGACATGTGGCTGGGCATGCTTTGGGGGAGTTGAGTAAACCATCTATAAAAGGGACTTGAGGCAAGATGAAGAAATGAGACTCGCGACTGGCGCTGCAGGTAACTGCAGCCACGAGCTAAGCCCACACGGGAGCACAAACTGAAGCTATAACGTTGTTTACTACGCTGATAAAGTCTTTTTCTTCCTAGTTCCACTTTTTAGTGTCTTTCAGTTGATCTGGATCGTTTGCTGACGGCAGAAGAATCCATAACTAACGCTTTCAGTGTCTGAATTTACTGCAGCCGTCTGCTTCCTGGATCAAACTGTCGGGGACGCGGATGCAGCATCAATGATGTCACATCCGCAGGACAGCGCAGGAAATTCACCACCAAATCGCAGCATTATGCAGCACACAGCCTGTTCAAGGCAACGGAGAGAGACGTAGGTGGGCTCGTTCCTTTTGGTTTTTAGCGCTTCACCACCCATAAGCATTAAAAACTGGACATGCTTGTTTATTCTTTCACAAATCCTGCTTCTGGTCCCTTTAACAGTCTCTTTCAGAAGCTTTCCTGCTTACCATTTTGTTTGCTCACAGCACAGAGATGATGTGCATTTTGACTTGCAAGGACGGCCGGGTGATACGGCTGAAACACTAAACAATTAACTTAATGTTTTTATAATAATCTGCCTCGTTTAAAAAAAAGGAAAAAGAGCAAAAAAAAACTTGTGAAAAAGGTGAATATTTCTCCCCCATGTAAAAAGGCTCCGTCCATTTGAGATGCGACGCAGCAGCAGCAGGATGCACGATACGAGGATTCCCCTCACGCTGGTCGTCACACCAGCAGGGGTTTGTACTGTAGCTGCTGCCGTCTTCACGCAGCATTCCTCACTGCGGTGGAATGACGGCTCGCTTTACTGTTACTCAGACGGCGCTCACACCAGTTTAACTGGGAGCTGAGTGTGAGGACATTACTGCACTCACGGTTACCAGAACTGCTCGTGAAAGCTGATGGTTGTCAGGTTTGAGTACAAGTTCCTCAGAATGAACAAGTACAGGCAGCAGAGTGGTTTCTAAGCTGGCAGCCGTCCGTTCTCACACTCGTTGCTGAAATAAGCCGCAAAGTCTGTCAACAGACTTTAAACTAATTCATCAACATGCTGTTATTTGTTCTGAACCAGTTCCAAATAAATGAGGATACTGAGCCTTTTTCCACTGTTTAGCTTTATGTGCATGTGTGTGTGTGTGTGTGTGTGTGTGGATGTGTGTGTGTTTCTGTATGATAATAATAATATATACTTTATTAATCCCAATTAGGAAATTCATTCTCAGGTTGAACCTGTGAGCAGTTGGTGGGGGTTAAGGACCTTGCTCAAGGGTTCATGGTGGTTTACATGAGTGCCGTGTCGGGGACTCAAACTCGGGTCTGCCGTTCCAAAGCCTGCAACATTAACACACGGCTGCCCACTCTAGTGTTGCCACCATACCAGAAATACAACTGTCAATACCAGTACCAGTGAATTTCCACGGTACTCGACACCAAATCTGATACCACAGTCAAAACAATAATAAAAAACCTGCAATATATCCTCCTTTCATGAATTACTCACCTCTCTACAACGTAGGAACCTGAACAGATAGATAACATCTTCCCGCTGTGGTGTTTTGTCTTCAAGTATTTACAACAAATGTGCTTTTGTTACTGTAATGCATAAAGTTTCATGAACAAATAAAAAAACATAAATACAATAATAAAGCAGGTCTGTAATGGCATGAAGCCTTCATGTGTTTAACCTGTTTAAAACCACCTGGGCGCCGGCGCCCAGGCTGTGTTTTAGTCACACTTTTCTAATTTATATTTTCAGAAACTAGAAGGTGTAAGCTTTCAAATGATGTCTCACACAAGTAATTTGGCCTTACAGTTCCTCTGTTATTTGCATTTCCATTTGGGTATGCAAAATAGGCGAGGATTACTTAAAAAGGTGGGAGTTAAGAGGTTAAAGAAAACAAACAGCATTGTGTTCAAAGCTTTCCACCAGCGCTGAAAATGCCAGCAGCCAAAGATCTGAACATTTTTACGAAATGAACAACAAAGACAACGGAAATTACAGGACAAACGGTAACAGCACACACGCGTGAGTGCACGGTGAGGAAAGCAGTTTTACGTGACGTCGTATTGATCCACAGACATGAGACAAAGTTGAATTATTATCTTCAAAGCCTTATGCCTGATTCAGGTGCTGAATTCCAGTTTAGCCGCGGTTTTGTTACGGCTCACCGCCACTCCTAATGATTGTAGAGGAAACGCGCCCATATATGGCTCCTTGTTCCCTTTTTTTCCCCCAACGAGATGAGGTGAAGCAGTTTCCACGCTGCACTCTGAGGAGACACCTTCGCGCTGAACTGTTTGGTGGATGAACACCACTCTACACCCGCTACCTCCAGTACCATGAAAATAAAGGCACCAACAGTTCTGCTGGTACCGACTTGGTACCAAAGTACCGAGTACCATGACAACACTAACCGACTCCCCCATATACAGGTGGATGCTGCAAAACAGGTGCTTCCACATACAGATGGTGGAAGGGCTGAGCACCGTGTTAACCACTAGGGATGGGAAAAAATTTATAACTTTCTATCATTACCTCCGTTTACTTTCATTTCTTCCTTGTCAAGCCCAGCAGTATGGTAATGAATGCTGTTATAGACAAATGTTTAATTAAAGAAATAAAATAAAATGAATAAACAGGATATCAAGTGGAGCCTTATGTTCATAAAGCTCCGTTTGGTAAAGAAAACTGTTCAACAAAATAAAGAAATCAGATTTCCATTCTGCTTGCTTTGATGCTGGACAGGACAAGAAAAAAAAAAAGGAAAAAAAATATCTCAAATGCAGCCGGAGATCGGGCAAGTTTTCGTTTTTCCCCAACTTTCACATAATGGAGTTCACCGGTGACTGAACCAAAAAGGTCCATAAAAGTCCACAAAAACTTGTCAATATTCCTCCATACTGCTCGTCCAATGTAATCCAAGTGTCCTGAGTGGGTAGCGTCCAGAATTTACTGGAAATGAAATCATTTAGTATATTTTTAACAGTACTACATGTACCTGCCGCAAAGTGCATCCATGAGAGTTCATGACAGTACAGAAGCAACGGCATTCAGCACCTACTCTGCCAATAATGCAAGCGTTGAAGAAGAAATTAGCTGTTAAAATTGTGCTAAGAGCAAACGAGCTGTGAACAAACACAAGAAGAACGCACGATCTTTTCTGCCACAGCTTCTGTAGTGTCCTGAACTCACAAGAGACAGCTAGATGTAGTACTGTTTAGGCTATAAAAATAGATTTTTGTGTTTGTTTGTTGTTTGTTTCTAGCGCCGGTGAACTCCATTATATAAAGGTTGGTGGATAACGAAACCCCCCTCCCTGATCTCTGGCTGTATTTGAGATATTAAAAAAGTGCTCCAGAGTCTTGCTATGCATGAGGATGAGGAGAAGATGAAGGACCATCATTCTCTGGGTGAACTTTCCCTTTAAATACAGACTAAAACAAATCATCACAGATGACAAATTTAACATAATGAGTAAACCTGACTTCCATCCAGTCCAACTGTCTGTATTTTCACTGCATCCCATGCATGCGCTCTGCGTTTACTGTGCACGTGTCACATTTTCACATCCACGGCTTTAGAAATAAACCGCTCACCGTCCTCCAGCTTCTGCGACCCTGAGCAGGCGAAAACTAGTTTAAAAGATAAAAATGAGCATGAACATTACAAAAGTAAGATTGTGTTATTTTCATGAGCACCACACAAGGCCAGCCCCCCCCCCCCCCCCCCCCCACATCTGCACGTCACAGTTTTAAAACCAAACTACTATCGGTGGGAAACGGCAGCCTCTGTAGGCCAATCAATACTTTGTGTGTCATGCGTGCTGACCTTGGCTGCACTCACAACATAAATGTTCACGTTTCATTTATCAGCCCCCCTTTTAAAAAGAAAAACCCTCACAGGTCATTTAGGGAATCCAGAGCATGCAGAACATTTGGCTCTATAAAAGAACATGTGTGGAGGTTTCTGCTGCGCAGAGGTCCACGCTGCAGGAACGGTAACAGCAGTGCAAATGAGCAGAATCGGGGTTCATTCAGGTCTCAAGAGGCATCAAGTGGTCGCAGCTCAGGGAGGTCGCCCTGCTCTGGTTATGAGCGCACGTTAAAGTGCTGATGGTGCGGCATCATTTTGGTCTGTGCTGAGTGGAATCAAATCCAATTTGCTTAATGATAAAATCGAACCTACCACAGAAGAGTGGGGGGGGGGGGGGGGGGGGGTAAGACAAAAATCATTTGTGCTGGCATGCCATCCACATCCATATACTACAGTCGTGTTATAACTGCATGCTGAAAAAAAAGGTAGGGCTGTGCAATTAATTGAAATTTGATCCATGATTTCAGTTGCTTCCCACCCTGTAATTTGTTGAGTATCATTAATAAAAATATTAAATTAGGAATGTTGTAGCACTGCACGAAAGCTTAAAGTGCTGATGACACGACCTTAACTTCCAGTAACTTTGCCATACAACAACATACCAAGACAAAATCAGTAGTTCTGTGCAGTTAGAAGTTAATAAGACGTGTGTTTACGTAAATATCAGATGTTTAGGAGGCTTGGCTAAGCGCTAATAGCTTTTACTAGCGAACCTAGCCTCCATGACGTGATGTCAGCAAGATAAAGAGTTGTGGTCGGCTCACCGATTTGCACGTATAATCAAAGTGGTGGAAAACATGTAAGAACAGCTGGACTGGAACTGGTTTGTGTGGTGGATCATCAGCCAGTTCAGAAGAGTGATGATGATGAGGAAGATGGAAACATCACATTTTATAAGCTAGAACCGAAGTAGAACTGCAGTTAGCTGCCTACAGTCTGTCTCCAGCCTCGGTTTGACATGGAGTCAGGCTGACAGAGGAGAGGCACTTGTTCCCTGCGTTAGCTCACTGCTAACTGGCTAACAAGATAGCTTGCGGCTATCGGCTAGCCACGGCAAATAATTAGCCTTTAAAGAATTAGAAAATAACAAATTTCATAGTTCCAGTGGAGTTTTAAATAGTTGCAGTTTCTAAAGATGAGGATGGAGGGAAGGATGCATGTTTGGAAGCAGCTGGAGGAGATCTGATGACCGGAGACGTCCTGTTATAACCGAGCAGCAGCTGTCTGTCCATACAGCAGCTGTATGACAGATCTGATGAAGCAACGATGGTTCAGAAAGAATATTCCAGAGGACATGACTGCAGTTCCATGTGTTAGAAGCCTCAACAGCTCCAGTAAACAGAAGCTGCAGACAGGGGAGACGTGCAGATGCTCCTACTGCTACCCGATAAGTCCGACCTGCTGCTTTATCCTCTTCAAAATAAAATTCTGGATCTGTAGGAAACCTAAATTAACACTGTACTTATGAGCTTTTAAACATTAACTGGCAATACAACAGAAAGCTGAGTCATGACTGTTCGTCTGTAAAACTGGAACTTAAAAACTGCTATGAAGCCATTGACTTCAATGTTAAATAAGCGTTTTCTGGCAGACGTCACGTCCGGTTTCTGCAAACAGCACCACAGTCTGGTCAGATGCTGAAATGCAGCGATATTTTCTAATAAAAATAGCTGCACCTGTTTCTGTTACATAGATCATCATGAAGAACATTTTAGTTGATTGAACAATTTTATTAGGTTTTTTTTTTTTTTTATAAATTAGTATATTTATTGTATTCTTTAAATATAGAGAAAATTCAGAACAGCTGGATACATAGTTTATTTTGGATACATTTATGTTTTTTTATGTAATTTTTAATGTTTAAAGTATATTTATTTGGTTCATTTAATGTTTTATACATTGCAAAACAGCTGTAAGGTACATAATTGTAGCCTTTTCATTCAATTGAATCATTTTGCTTAAACTTTCAAAAAAGTGTTTTGTTTTTTTTGTCTTTTTTTACTGAGGGAAAAATGCTAAATAAATGCATCGTGACTGAAAAAAATCCTTGTTTGAATAACTGTGATGTCAATATTGTCCAAAATAATCATGATGATTTTTTCCAAAATTGAGCAGCCCTAAAAAAACAGTACAATAAAGATTTGTGTAGCAGTTTGGAGTACATCCTGGTAAGAGGTTGAGTGATGAACAAGTGGCTTTCAGACGATCCCCCATTAGCCAGTTAATCAGGTTAACTGGTGACTGAACACGCAGGGTTATGAGTTCAACAGAAGTGAAGAGCTCTTACTGACGGACGAGCCGCAGAGACTTTCATCTCAATAACTCTTCTGATGCTTTTAACACTACGAAAAGATTACAAGCAGTGTCAGTGACTAATTGGTGAAAAATCAGTCTAACAGTGAGAGAAAAGAAACGTGGAACAATGTCAACAAAGAGATCCAGCAAAAAGGATGAATCACTCAATGGTAGTACAGCAAGAGCCATTTTTCTTCCTCTCTATTTTTTGTCACGGCACAATGGCAGTTCTTTTTTATTCCTGACAGGATGCACGAATAACTGACGGAACAAAGGAGCTCTTCAGTGTTGGGAAACATGCTGACTCACATCTGCACACTCAACCTCCTCATTTTACAGCATGTCTCAGAAAACAAGCAGAGAAGTTCATTTTCTTTCAATTTTTCTTAAATATGGAACTCATAAAATATATATATATATAAAAAAAACAATCCAGGACACACCAAAACAGAAAGATGAGTAAGTAAGGTGAGATGTCCCTCTCTTACCCCGTCCCTTTTACAGCAGTGTTCACCATGCACGTCCAATCCAAACATCAATACCACCACTGGGACTGCAGCCTTCCATGCTTCTGCTCCCTATCTCAGCAGCTCGATAATGTCCATCCAGTGTTTGTCAGTGTGTGCGCATGTGACGCAGCTGCATGTTTGGACCATGGAGTGACCCACTGAAGGCAGAATCAGGAGAGGAGGAAGTTGGATGAGCTCTTCAATCATTTTAAGTGTCTGAAGCAGCGTTGGACCTGTTCCACAGCCCGACTTGAATGTCACCCAAGAAATATCTTTTAAGCCACTGACGTAATATCAATTCATAACCGGGCTGTAGGTCGGAGCCTGGCTCTGCAGTCTGCTTTCAATCGCACAGATAAGGAGTAATTACTTTCCCAAGCAATCACCAAAGCCAGCCTGCCCTTCATTTATTACCCCACAGAAAGTTTATGCTAACTTTGTGTTGACTTTATTTATAGGTGGAGACCCAATTTACTACGATTCCATATAA
The DNA here is from genome assembly GCA_023101725.1 of Atherinomorus stipes. Lineage (NCBI taxonomy): Eukaryota > Metazoa > Chordata > Actinopteri > Atheriniformes > Atherinidae > Atherinomorus > Atherinomorus stipes. The sequence continues at coordinate 29,839 of JALJCO010009786.1, forward strand.
CTCTGTCTAATGACCAACAATCCAAAGGTTCTATGTTATCGTCATTTCAGCCTCTTTTTTCTTTTGCTTTTAGCCAGTAAACAAAGTCCATGATGCTACAGCAGTATCAAGCACACGGCCCATGCACCGCCCCAAACCGAAGCTTCACTGACTGACACACTGCATAAACTCAAATCTTACCAAGTACACTATATTGCCAAAAGTATTTGCTCATTCATCCAAATGATGGACTCAGGTGCTCCAATCACTTCCATGGCCACAGGAGTCGTGAAATCGTATGGGCACGGTTCGCAGAAGTGCAATGTTCTCCTGTTTAGGCTCTAAAATCTAGTAAATGATGTGGTTTCCAGTAAATTCTGGACGCTACCCACTCAGGACACTTGGATTACATTGGTTGAGCAGTATGGAGGAATACTGACAAGTTTCTGTGGACTTTTATGGACCTTTTTGTTTCAGTCGCTGGTGAACTCCATGATTTGAAAGTTGGGTGAAACCCCCCACCCCACCCCACCCGCCGGATCTTTGCATTTGAGATAAAAAGTGCTCCAGAGTCTTGCTCAGCATGAGGGTGAGGAGAAGATGAAGGCACATCATTCTGTGGGTGTACTATTCCTTTAAGGCAATGTATCTTATTTTAAGAAATCTTATCATGAAGATTTCACTTGCTCTATTGGCAGAATTTTTTTTAGATTTGAGTTTTTGCAGTGCACAAACTTCAATGAAAAGATGTTTCACAGATCAGTGTGACATAACATGTTTGCATGCAGCTCCCCAGGAAACTGCTTGCCTCGTTGTCATATCTCTCATGTCCTGCGATGCATCTGGCTTTTTTCTGGCAGTCCCCAGCCCCAGCTACCATGAGGGTGGACTATGCCATGTCGTGACATGGGAACCCTTATAAACGTGTTAAGAGCTGGAGGCATTAGCATTTTGGACGCTTCTGAATAGAGGCATTTGTTCCTCTTCCTGTGCCTCCCTGAAAGACTCTATTAAAGGGGGGTTTAGAAATTGCTCTGTTTTGGACATGGTGGAGTTGGGAGCACATGGGGAGAACATTAGACCGGAGATTTTCAAGAACAAGATTTTGTTTTCTTCAGAAATTACACAACATACCATATTCCATTAATTCATGTAAAATTCTTAACAGAAATACAGTTGTATGAAAAAGTGTTTGCCCTTCCTGATTTGACTTTTTTGCATGTTTGTCGCACTTATATGTTTCAGATCATCAGGCAAATTTAAATGTGAGACAAAGATAACACAAGTAAACACAAAATGCAGTTTTTAAATGAAGATTTTTATTTTTAACCCATATGGACCTGACTGAAAAAGTGATTGCCCCCCTAAACCTAATAACTGGTTGTTCCACCTTAGCAGCAACAACTGCATCAAGCGTTTGTGATAACTGGCAGTGAGTCTTCTGCAGCGCTGTGGAGGAATTTTGTTCCACTCATCTTTGCAGAATTGTTGTAATTCAGCCACATTGGAGGCTTTTCCAGCATGAACCGCCTTTTTAAGGTCATGCCACAGCATCTCAATGGGATTCAGGTGGGGGCTTTGACTAGGCCACTCCAAAGTCTTCATGTTGTTGTTCTTAAGCCATTCAGAGGTGGACTTGCTGGTGTGTTCTGGATCATTGTTCTGCTGCAGAACCCAAGTGCGCTTCAGCTTGAGGTCACCAACAGATGGCCGGACGTTCTCCTTCAGGATTTTTTGGTAGAAGCAGAATTCATGATTCCATTTACCACAGCAAGTCTTCCAGGTCCTGAAGCAGCTAAACAGCCCCAGACCATCACACTACCACCACCATGTTTTACTGTTGCTATGATGTTCCTTTTCTGAAATGCCGTGTTACTTTTACGCCAGATGTAATGGGACCTACACCTTCCAGAAAGTTCCACTTTTGTCTCGTCAGTCCACAGAGTATTTTCCCAAAAGTCTTGGGGATCATCAAGATGCTTTCTGGCTAAACTGAGACGAGCCTTTATGTTCTTTTTGCTCAGCAGTGGTTTTGGTCTTGGAACTCTGCCATGCAGCCATTTTTGCCCCCCAGTCTCTTTCTGATGGGGGAGTCATGAACACTGACCTTAACTGAGGCAAGTGGGGCCTGCAGTTCTTGGATGTTGTTCTGGGGTCTTTTGTGACCTCTTGGATGAGTCGTCGCTGTGCTTTTGGGGTCATTTTGGTCGGCCGGCCCCTCCTGGGAAGGTTCACCACTGTTCCATGTTTTCACCATTTGTGGATAATGGTTCTCACTGTGGTTCTCTGGAGTCCCAAAGCTTTAGAAATGGCTTTGGAACCTTTTCCAGACTGATAGATCTTAATGACTTTGTTTCTCATTTGTTCCTGAATTTCTTTGGATGGCAGCATGATGTCTAGCTTTTGAGGATCTTTTGGTCTACTTCACTTTGTCAGGCAGGTCCTATTTAAGTGATTTCTGATGGAGAACAGGTGTGGCAGTAATCAGGCCTGGATGTGGATAGAGAAATTGAGCTCAGCTTTCCAAAGATGTGATAAACCACAGTTAATTTATGTTCTGACAGGTGTGTGTGTGGGGGGGGAATCACTTTTTCACACAGGACCATGGAGGTTTGGATTTTTTTTTTTTACCCTTTAGTAATAAAAATCTTCATTGAATAACTCCATTTTCTGTTTACTTGTGTTATCTTTGTCTCACATTTAAATTTGTTTGATGATCTGAAACATTTAAGTGTGACAAACATGCAAAAAGACAAGAAATCAGGAAGGGGGCAAACACTTTTTCACACAGCTGTACCGTAGGAACTTTAGTAGCGGCACATATTTACATTTATGGGAGCAAACTGAATACAAATGTGAGCTGTGATGCTCCAATCTGATTCCCAGCTAGACTGATCTTAACTGCGTTTCATACCTGCCCCTGTTCCCCACATTTCCCATTTATTTCTATTACTTTTATCTTATAAAGCCAACATCCAACAGACAACAAAACCTTCATATTTACACTTCAAATGGCCTCCCATCTACATCCACATACCTACAGATGGAAGAAAGAAACAAGTGTGCTGCATCAACAGGGTGATACTGCAGCTGGACTCGTCTCTGCTGCTGCTTCTACTAACGCAGGCTTCTGATTGATCCCCGATCCCACCTCACGCTGCGGTCACAGCAGGATCTGTGGTCGGTGTGAGCCAGACTCTTCCCAGCTTTCATCTCCCAGCCTTTAACAGTTTATGTGTTACATGACTGCCTCATCCATAATGCATAGTCCTCAGCTTCGCTTGGTAATGAACAATAGTCGGCGTGCTGCATGTTACCTCTCAGCAGACCGCTCTGATATCCTCACTTGTCTGCGGTAACTGAGAGCACAGCTGCTTATTCTTACTGGAAAATAAGACAGAAGTACCAGCTAACCTGGTAAAGTCACACTGATTAAATTAACTTTTAAAACGTTTGTGTTGTAACAGGCTGTCATTTATTTTATTCAGTACGTGTTTTAATCAGCCCGTTGATATTTAAAGGGACATTGTGTAGCAATTGTATAACACAAGCAACTCGTTAGTACTTCTCATGCTGAATCTAGTTCAGCAGGAAAAAAATCTAACCCTAACCCGAACGGTGAATTCAGAGCTTCCAGGAGCACTTCAGTTTGTTGATGGGAGTGATTACTGATTAATGGACAAACACTTTTGAACAAAATAATCAATTTTTGTGGACTGACAACAGGAGAACTTACACAATATCCCTTTAATTCCAGCTTTTTAACCCTATTGAAATGCGTCTGGTCCTCTGACCCCTTGGCCTGTATGCTTTCTGATCCACTGTCATTTTCATTGTCAGGATTCCAGACTGCAACCAAATGGTCGCAATTTGCCACTAAAATGTGAGACGTGGGAGTAAATTTTTCATGTTCTTGCGCATGTGCAACCACTAAAATATGCTGTTTTTCATAACTCGTTATTATTGAGTATATTTTTTTGCTGACAGACTTTCACACTGGGTCTGTGTGTGGCACTGCTACGGCCGTTTCAGTTTCATTCCACACCGGACGCATCAGAAGTCATGAGCATCTCGTCACGGTGTCGGGTCTATTTTTCATTTTGTTTCATTTTATTTTTCTATTTTTTTAACGTGCGAAGCCTTAAGCAGTGTAGCTAAGATCAGACAGGAAATCAGACACGGAAACAGTGCAAAGCATCTGGTGAACTTCAAAATAAAAGGCCCTGCAGATGGTTGCAGGGGGTGAATTGCGATGGCTGAATTATAAATACATTATGTTATTACCAGAAACACCACATTAGATTGATTGATTGTTGTTTATTTAAGTGTCAAGCACCTTGGTTGGTGTCCGGCCCTCATAGGCTTATTTGACACAACCAAATAATATACAATACAGTAGCCTCGTGGCAAAATGCAGAACAAAGCATGACATAATAAAAACCTATGAAAGTTTGGGCACATACAGAGAAAAAAATTCATCATACAGGACACAAAATGCTTTGCTGCAGATTCCAGGCCTTTTCCACAAATTTTGCCAGAGCAAAAACATCATCTTCAAACAGTCAGCGCAGAATCTCTGCTTCAATGTTTCAAAAATAAATCAGGATTTTTTAACTGAATTGATTCAAAAAGAGAATTTCATAAATCACAGTATAAAGGACAATAAAAAACTAAATGAAATTCATCTTCCACAATCTTGAGATGACAAAATTCACACAAACGTAAGTGTTCAGGAGTGCCTTAATGACCCACTTCGACCGCCAGAGGCAAGGTGCTTGCTCTTAACGGAGCACAGACAGGTCTCTGCCTTCTCTTTAAATTAAACGAAGTAGAAGGTTCTGTAACAGAATCATTTTTAACTGAACGTAATTTCTAAGCTTTGGCTTCTTCCATATATCCTGCTTCCATCAAGCTTCATAATTTGTATTCCACTGCAGGTTTTTTCTAAGCATAACATGCATGTCAGAAGCTGACAAAACTACTGAAACCTCTCTAAACCAGGGCTGAAGATTTGCTCTGTCCCAGTTAAAAATGTTCCCAGTCAGCCTTTCCTCCGGCAGACTGACAAGACGCTTCCACAATCGCACCATTTCACATCTTTGTTTTATCATACATGGATCCCATCCTGCATCCCCTTCAATTGCTACCTTTGCTGCATATTCATGTACACCAAGAAAACACCTCAGAGCACCAGATTAGAAGTTGGTCAGGGGGTCTCAGTGGGGGTTTTTTTCCGTCATGGACCACAGGACTTTTATCCAGTCCTCTTTGTTATCACGTGAACTTGCAACATCATGCTTGACCTTGCAATTTTATCATCTGTTCCTCGTCCCTTTATCATAATTTCTTTATCATTAATCTTTTTTATATAATTGAGTGGAATGAGTCTGGATCTGAATATTTTATATGGAAAGAAATAGTAAAATAAATAAATAAATATAGTAGAGGTTAATTTGTCTTGTACTTTTTCTCACTTTTTTGTTTATAATATTGATCAGATCCATGACTCAAAAACTGTAAACCGATTCGAACCATGAAGTCACTGATCCGTTGCAACACTACCCACAACATACAGGGACCTGGCACCACACAACTAAAACATGACACTTAAGAGTGAACACAGAGACAGTCTGAGACATGAAATGTGCTGTGACCTGTGAACAGTGTAGTTTCTGCAGTTATTGTTCAGGTATTTATCAGTAATTCAGTTAAAATGAGAGGAAATGTCAATATTTGCTTTGCAAGTTGATTTCGCTGTGAACCTCTAAATTTTCTTAGTAGCCGCTGTGCTCCTGGTGAAGAAAGATAGTATGGAGCCCCGATTGTTCGTGCTTTTCGTTGTATTTTCTGTCCTATTGTGTTTTCAAGGAAATGTTTTCTCACTGTATAATTACTACATCTTATCCTGCTCATAGCCAAGATGGATAAATGTTTTACTGTTGTTTTATTGATTTTATTATCTTCTGATGTTGGCTCAACCTGCTAAAGGGACTAAAGATGGAAATTAGCCGTTGGCTATAATCTTGCATATTTACATGTATATGTTCATAATATGCATTTTCCTTGTTTTAAATAAACTCAAACTCAGAACTGTGAAATAGATTAATGTTTTTTACTTCTTCACAGTGAGCTAGTTTGTGTAGCCTTTTGCCATCAAAGCTAATTTATTTGTGTTTGACTTGCCATTTTCAAGCCCCAGCACATCCTGCAAGGAGTAATGAGATCCCTGTTACAGATTATCAGACAGATAATCAGTGATGGTAGAGCAACGTTTCAGAGATATGCTGTGCTTTTGTTCCAAAATATCAGCTAATATACAGGTGTAGAGTACATTTCTGCAGAAAACCATGGACAGAGTTGGCTTCAGATGGCTACTTTTGGGGAGATTCCAACACATAAAGCAACACTGGTGACCCCAGCCTCCACCCCAGCCTCCACTCCATATGGGAAATTGATTCCATGCAATGAGTATTGATGGTCATCATGTCGGAGCCGAATGCTGCTACTGAGCTAAAGTGCATCAGTAATGTCCCACTTGCCAAACCCACAGAGGATTCAGAAGCCAAAACATAAATCTGGACTATCTGAGGGGGAATTCTGCAAAATCTGCTCATTAACTTCCACAAACTACAACAACACACACCGTACGACATGACTTCAATTAAAAAGGCTAAACACTACAGAGGACAACAGGGACGCAACCGCTTTAATTCCACATCTAATATACGGCGAGTTCACCACAAGCTCTCAGGGGCGCGGGAAGTTATATTACGGTGAAAGCTTATTGATTTGGAAAGTGTAGATGTGCAGGAGGGAGAGAGTTGTGGCTAAAACGGAGAACAATGACTGCAGGCTCTAAGAGTTCATCTGGACGGCTGAAAATCCACGCAGCCCCCACTAAAACCAGAGTGGATCCAACTACGTCCGCCTTTGCATATAATTGGAAAAAAAGCAGCTTTCCGTTCGTTGTGACTAAAAAATAAACATGATAAATGGCCGTACTCGTGACCTTGCATTGATTTTTAAATATTGCATTTAACGCTTTCTTGACTGTCATGGATCTTTCTTCCACCGACTCAAACCTGCAGATTTGTCACATGACCTGCTGAAACTGGGGGCTTTTCATTTGACGATGCTCCTTTGGCTATTTGAAATCTTAGAATGCCATTAGGTGTCCAGGGACGGCCCCATCCCCCCGTTCAACACTGCCACCACTGTTAGTCTCTCCTCCCCACTACCCCCTCCTCAATATTGAAACATGCAAACAACACCATCTTCTCCAGCCCTCAAAGTGAAGATAAACGAGGCTAAACGCTCCAATTAGCTTCCTTTAATGACTCCAGGGGTGCAGACGGAGGACAGCGCCGCTAATGCACTCATTGGCTCCTCGCTACAGAGGTTTCCATGTCCTGCACCCGGCTTTAAAGGAGGAGCAAGAACTGTGAATTCATCCGTCTAAATCAATTCATGTGTTCACACCCCCAAGTCTCACATGAGGTCCCTGAATGTGCCGAGGCAGCAGAACGGGGACGGCCATTAGAGTCCAGGGCAGCTAATGATGATGGCTGCCGACTTGCTGCGCTCGGCATTCTGGTCCGACCGGGGACGGTTCCTCAGCGTGCTCCTGTAGATATGAGCGGTGCTGCGATTACTGAGTTGAGACGGGAACCAAACAGCTCAGAACACCCCCCCTTTGATGCACTTAAGCTCATGAAGCTTTGATCAAACCTGCTTCTTTTCTGTTTCTCTCTCTTTCATGTAAACGCTTTACTCTGCTGTTTAGTCTAAAAGCTCTTGTTGTACAGAAAGCAGCGTGCACAAAGGGGGGGCATTAAGCAAATCAGAGGGCCCCGGTGGCCAACCCAGGCCTCCTCGCCATGACAGTGACAGAGATGCAACGCTACACCATCCGTTTAATAACCCCACCTCCTGCCTTAACACAGCGGCAGAAACTGGAGACATGCACTCTTATAAATCAGTGCTTTGGTGGGGGGGTGGAGGGGGGATTCTCAACCATTTTCACCATTTATTGAGCAAAACAATTCCCCACTGTGGTTGCCTTTGTGGCCAGTGTGGATGTCTGAGCCCAGTAATGGAATCCCTCCATGGATCTGGTGTTTATTAGATTTCAGGCCTTTTTGTGTCTCTGATGAATTTTAAGAAGACAGTGACACAAACAGATTAATGTGTTTGTCTGATTAAGACACCGTGTAGTAAGAACGAATATCAAGCTCACATTTTTAACACAGAAATCTATTTGTACTGTTCTTTGAGATAAATCATTGCTACTTATATTATTTTCTTAGGTTAGCACTAGCTAGATTTGCTAATAAGCCACAAGGCTGCTACTTATCTTTCTCATTTTCCAACGACACGAGCACAGACTGCTTCTCCAGTTTCCAGCTTCTCCGGTCCAACTGCACGTTCCTAAACACAGTCTTCTCTCACCAAGAGAATAGTTGTTATAATGAATTAAAATCAGAACAGCGCAGGGTTTCAGCTCCTTCCTCCTCCTTCACTTGGCTCTCTGACGTCCTGGACTGTAAAGTGTGGAGCTCAGACACGATGTGACCTGATGTTCACAATCCATCTTCATAGTTGATCATCCGAGAGAAATGCATGAAAACTGATTGTAGGATCATATTTTTTTTTAGCAGACGAGGTCGTCTCTTCACTCCGCTGAAACTTGTAAGATGCTTTATCTCATCGTACTACTGTTACATCAACCTGCTCAGAGATGGATGCTCTTACTTTCTCGCGCATTAACCCTGTTGATAACGTTTACATGCTAACACATTGATAAAAAGTAATACCCATAACAGGTTCGAATATAAATATAAGTTTGAACTTTGTTTATTTTTTTCAACGTTCAAATTATATTTGAATAACAAAGTTCGGAGTCAAAGCCCTAGCCCCCACCCCACGAAAAACTCAGTAAAAAATAGTGTCAATGGTTTGTGCTACGTTACTGGTTATTTTCACTGAGTTTCCTGTGGGGTGGAGGGGGGGGGCAACCTCAGAGCAGCAGCAGGAGTTGCTGCGGTCTGGAGAAGAGGAGCGCGCAGGAGCTGATCTACGGCTACGTTCACACGGCGGCGATCAGAAGAGAAGACGCAAAAGTGGCGTCTCGTCTTCATCTTTTTATCCACGTTCACACGAGCATCGTCATGGAGAAATCTGCGTGCATACGAGGACGCAAGTGTGTCCGCCATGTCCATGCGCATGCCTACAATCGTTCGTCTCTCTTTGCTTCAAAATCGAAACAACTATGGCGGCTGCAAGGAGGAACTTTGTGTGGACAGATGAGGAGGTAGGATTTCTTCCCCAAATGACACTCAATTACAAGCTCGCAGCGTGGAGATCTGCTGGGCTTAGGTAGACCGACGTTGTTTTTCCTGTATTGTGTGACGTCACGTGCATGCTACGTGAGCATGGCGTCAGTAGTTCTGTGGGTCCACCATCATTTCTGCGTTTTGGACCGTGCAGACGAGGGTGCAACAGCGTTGCGTCCTCAGGAATTCCACTTTGGAATGAGTCTTCAGATTTTTGCGTCTTCAAAATGAAATAGTTTGCCGTTTTTACCCGCAATCGTCCTCATGTGAACGGCCCCTAAATTTAAAAACATACCATTGGTAAAAACTAAAATGGAATAAAAAGACATGATTAATGTCAGCTTTAACCAGCATGATGCTGCAGCTGCAGATGTTCTGATTCACGTCTGGAATCACAGCGTTAAACAGTCATGCTGATTGTTATTTATTTAGATAATGAAAACTTGACTTGTCGCCTGCACACGCTCGTTTTAGCACGCGCAAACCTGTCGTACATTAGGGCCACAGTTTGCTCCCTCAGCCACATTCAATGTGAATCCTGACGCTGACCCCCCCACCGAGTGAATATCACTCCTCCTCTCTGGGACAAAACCATGCAGCGGGTAAAGTTCTGCTAAATGCTCCTGCCTCTGTTTCCCTGACTTACTACAAGCACAGCTGCTCCACCATCTGCGTTACAGTACCACATGGAGAAATTAGATGCAGCGCTAATGCTACAATCAGTGTGTACAATTAACGGGCAAATTATCGTAAACAAGTAATTAACTGAGCTCAAATTAAGAGAATATGTTGAAGAAATCAGATGTGGAACATTTTTTAGGACGCATGCGAATCATGGGGGTAATTCATCCCTGCTGCAGCCACGTTGTCACACAGAAACGTCTCTTCTTTAGTGCCTTCCATCCTGATGCCGCAGATGAAGCTGGGATTGTTGGAACACCCCCTCCCTTTACTGTGATGCCAACGCCGCTCTGTCAACTTACAAGCGCAGCATCGGTCTCTTTTTGTGCAGAGAAGACACACTCCTACGCACACTGAAGAAGAGCCATTGTTTTGCAGTCTGTTTGAATAGTTCTTTACTCTGCTTGTGGAGCGGATGAGAGGAGGACGTTGTTTACTTCACGACTGAGATAGCTGAACCAATCCCAGGGAGGAGCAGCTCGGTGTAAATGGGAGGAAAAAGCATGTCCATGCTGGTGAAATCTGCATGAGGGACTCTTTGAGAGGCAGCAAAGTATGTCCGAGCACCCTGGAAGGGATGAAGCCCCCTCTATTATGAGAGAGGACGAGTCTGCCAGCAAACTGCCCTTCATAGCGCACAATACAGGGTTAATCCCAGTGCTTCTGGCACACTTTCAACCCAGCTAAAAAGCCCTTCACACTCCAGGTGGTGAAGATGGAGAGTGTTTCAAGTATTAAAGGAGGGCTCAGTGTGTTAATAATGGCAGTGGATAGAGAAGGAGAGAGGGAGACCTGCACGTAACCTCCAGACTCTCCACACCTCCTCCACCGGTGAACCGCGGGAAGAAGCAAAGCCATCTGTAACTTTGCTTTGGCTTTAAATGGGGGACTGGGGGGGCTGCTCACCGCTCGAGGACATGATCCAAATGTTTAAACAGCAGGTGAGTTACAGCACGCAGCGGAGCTGAGGGCCCATAATACACAAGTTAAATAAGAGGAGTGGAAGAGGAGCACACCCCACGGGGGTCACACCGGTGGGCTGGCTTTCATGGAGGTGTATTAGCCTCTGAATCACATCCTGAAAAGGATCATCACAAAAGGACGCAAACTGTGGCTCAGCTGGGGCAGAGAGGGATTACTGAGGTGTGGGATGAAACACGAAGCGTGCATGTGTGCGCGGTGAAGGGAGCACGCACGTGAGCCCGTCAACTGTCAGAAAACTGTCACACCTCCAGTCTAATAGTGTCAATTATGCCGGCTTTCAGCCGTGATCTCCGAGTCAAACTGTCACCCCAACAGCACCACAGGCCACGAAATTATCACGACCCCCGCGGAGCTGGCAGCCTCTTGCTCAACTATTTTTGTCAGGTGGATTAATCACAGAGGTCAGACCAGCACGCCTGATGAGCTGCAGACCGATGCACGCAAGTCTCTGGCTGCAAACGCGAGCTGGACGAGGCTTCACAATCTAATGCAGCGGATTCAAACTTTATGAGCCACAACCCCCAAAATAACATACTTTAGTGTTCGTGACCCCCCGACTGAATGGTTAACTGTGTGATACATCTAACAGGTCATCCTGTGTCCATCCTCTTTATCTTAAACTTCGAGGATAAAGTGGATTTTGTTAACAGCTCTCAAAATTAGATGTACGAGACAGGAACATTTGTTCTCTTCACAAAACTACTCTAACGGATGATTCCCAGATGGATATGCGGAGTAAATCCTACATGACACCTACATGCCCAAAGGCAGATTCTTTCACTGAGATAATGCCAAATTCAGATCTTTAACATGGTATTGCTAGTACCAGGTAATTAGTGGGGGTATCAACATCTACAAGTGTAAGAGGGTACACGGATAACAAATCATATCCATTTAGAAAAACCAATATCTGTGTACACAGATTTTTTCCTTCTCTTCCCCCTCCTCGTTCATTTCTCACCAACATACATATATGTTTCTGATAGATGTAGGTAGGGATGCACAATATTGGAATTTTGGCTGATATCCGAAATGCTGATATTTTAAAACTCATGTGGCCGATAACCGATATTGACACCGATATTAAAGCTGAAAAAAATAAGCAGTCATTGCAGTTTTGTAATCTGTTTCCGACACTTTGAAGAATAGGGGTGGGAAAAAATATCGCGATATTTTCATATGCCAATATCAAATCAATATTCAAAAACGTGGTATCGATCTATTTTACCTACAAATCTTGTGAGATTTCATCGTTCCGTCACAAAATGTCACGATATTTTGTGAATTGTGCGACATTCTGTAAAAGAATGATGAATTATCGCAACATTTTGTTAGTAAATAAGATCGATACCGCATTTTAAGATATCAGCATATGAAAATATTGTGATATTTCAGTGTATCGATATTTTACACACCACTCGTCTTTAGAAGTTTTTAAGTCTATAAAAAATAAGTTTTTGAAGAAGAAGCAGAGGATGAAGAAGGTTTTTTTTTTTTTAGACTTTAGAAACAGAAGGCTGATCAGTTATTTTTATATGGGGGGGGGGGGGGGGGGGGGGGGGGGAGGGGGGGGGGGGGGGGGGGGGGGGGGGGGGGGGGGGGGGGGGGGGGGGGGGGGGGGGGGGGGGGGGGGGGGGGGGGGGGGGGGGGGGGGGGGGGGGGGGGGGGGGGGGGCGGGGGGGGGGGGGGGGGGGGCGGGGGGGGGGGGGGGGGGGGGGTGGGGGGGGGAGGGGTGGGGGGGGGGGGGGGGTGGGGGGGGGGGGGGGGGGGGGGGGGGGGGGGGGGGGGGGGGGGGGGGGGGGGGGGGGGGGGGGGGGGGGGGGGGGGGGGGGCGGGGGGGGGGGGGGGGGGGGGGGGGGGGGGGGGGGGGGGGGGGGGGGGGGGGGGGGGGGGGGGGGGGGGGGGGGGGGGTAAATATCTTTTAAATATCAGTGGGGTGGCCAATGTCTGATACTTAGTTTTAAGTCCGATATAGTCCGATACCGATAGGGGGCTGATCATATCGTGCATCCGTAGATGTAGGAAAAATCCAGTCAGCTGATGCCAGCTGTTTAAAAACTTCTGCGATATGAATCGCGTCCAATAAAAGCTATTTTTTCGGTTGCGTCATTTGTTCTCTGGGATTAAAATGTTAAATATCCATCAGCTTACTTTGTGTCAGCCTCACGTTAGGTCTCTACCTCTACCTCTATTTTTCAGTGTGTATCCCTCAGTAAAAAACAAAGCTACCCGTAACTTTTTTTTCCTTCTATCATTTTTTTGCTCAGATGGATAACACCAGCTCCTTTCTGATACCATGAAACCATACCCAAAATCAGTTTCTCTCACTGATATAATGGCAAACTGAGACTTTTGTCATGGTATTAGTAATAACTTCATTAATAATGCAAGAATGGAAAAGCGAATGTGTTAATTTCCACAAATTAATCTCTTTGCAATACTGAGTTCGTATGGAGACCCAAAGATCCTGAATCCATTTGATACATGTAGGCTTCATTTATTTATTTACTTATTTTAAATGATCTGGCAACCTCCTGAAATTATCATGTGACCCACATCGGGGTCCGAATGAATCCGAAAGAATGAAGAAGAAAGTCCCATAAAGTGTTTTACTTTCATTTTATTGATCTAACAGAAGCAACTTTTCACTCTAGTACGAGAATAAAAGCAACCATGTGTGACTTTCTAGAATATAATCTACAGTTTTGTGGGAATTCGATGTCTTACGTGGCTCTACAGCAGAGCATGAAATAAACTTGTGACTGATTTCACAGAATAATAATCCAGCTTTGGTTATCACACTTGTAGCGGATCCAAGAGAATTAGAAGCAAAGCCGTCGACAAAACTCTCCTCTCTCTCTCTCTCTCTCTCATGAAAATGAATCACGCCGGCATGAAGTCAATTTAAATGCAAATTTCAGTGTTTAAGACAACAACCTGCTTGTCTGAAGGAGTTGTGGTGATGAAGGCAAATCACACAGCGAAGGCCACCGAGAGGTTTTCAGCGCGTCACACTGCCTCTGGCTTCAGACACCGGACAGAGTCCAGAAACAAGCATCCATCCAGGAAAGACAAAAGTGTTGCACATCATGTAAAGACTGAGGGGAGCATTTCTAGGCTGAAGTCCAGGATTTCTTCAGGATCACCTCTATTGATCTGCTTGTGCTTCTCAAAGCCTTTCCTCAAGCCTTTAAGCCATTCGCCTTCACTATGAAATGCTTTGCTCTTACGAAGTATTTAGAATTTTGATCGAGCTGAAAAATTCAGCACCAGCCAGAAGTGGATTTTCTTCCCATCTGACCTGAGCCCCTAAACAGACATTCAAGTGTAACCCTAGATAAGAAGCGTTGACATGACAACCAATTACAGAGCTGCAGGCGACTGTTCTATCTATAAAGTAGTTGTTCCTCTTCATATCAACATGATTAATTTGAAACCAACATCTGTTTCCCTTAAAAGATTCCCGCAGAGTAAATTAATACAGAGCAGTTAATCATGTTTGGCCTCCAACAAAGAAAAGAAATGTCATCACCGTTTTCTCTCTTAGGTTTTTCCCAGTTTACTGTACCAGTTCATTATAGATGTGTTTTATTTTTCATGCCGGTAGAAAAATTCGCTGTTCGCTCTGCACTCAACAACAACACAATGTTTCCCCCTCATGGGATCATGGTTGGTAGAGAGACCCTGCAGCTATATTTCTGTAACAGAACAAAGCACAGGTCCTATTTAGAGAGAGGAGTCTGAAAAGCAGCGTAAAAGGAGCATGAATGAAAACTGGCTGCTGAACGCAAGTTAAGAAGGAGACGAATAAATATCAGCGAGACAACTAAAGAGATTATATTAGTTATAAGGTAATAAACTTAGTTTATTAGGTACATCTGAGTAGTATATTAATACTAATATATAATCAACCAATCACATGGCAGCAACTCAACATATCTAGTCATATGTAGACATGGTAAGACGACTTGATGAAGTTCAAGATGAGGATCAGAATGAGGAAGACAAAATTCTCATCATGATGTGGTGGAACGGGAAATTCTCATCATGATGTGGTGGAACAGGAAATTCTCATCACAATGTGGTGGAACGGGAGATTCTCATCACAATGTGGTGGAACGGGAGATTCTCATAGGGCGGGCATCACAATGTGGTGGAACAGGAAATTCCCATCACGTGGTGGAACAGGAGATTCTCATCACGATGTGGTGGAACGGGAGATTCTCATCACATGTGGTGGAACGGGAGATTCTCATCACAATGTGGTGGAACGGGAGATTCTCATCACGATGTGGTGGAACGGGAGATTCTCATCACAATGTGGTGGAACAGGAGATTCTCATCACGATGTGGTGGAACGGGAGATTCTCATCACAATGTGGTGGAACAGGAAATTCCCATCACGTGGTGGAACAGGAGATTCTCATCACGATGTGGTGGAACGGGAAATTCTCATCACAATGTGGTGGAACGGGAGATTCTCATCACAATGTGGTGGAACGGGAAATTCTCATCATGATGAGGTGGAACGGGAAATTCTCATCACAATGTGGTGGAACGGGAGATTCTCATCACAATGTGGTGGAACGGGAAATTCTCATCACAATGTGGTGGAACGGGAAATTCTCATCACGTGTGGTGGAACGGGAAATTCTCATCACAATGTGGTGGAACGGGAGATTCTCATCACGTGGTGGAACGGGGAGATTCTCATCACAATGTGGTGGAACGGGGAAATTCTCATCACAATGTGGTGGAACGGGAGATTCTCATCACGTGGTGGAACGGGAGATTCTCATCACATGTGGTGGAACGGGAAATTCTCATCACAATGTGGTGGAACGGGAGATTCTCATCACAATGTGGTGGAACGGGGAAATTCTCATCATGATGAGGTGGAACGGGAAATTCTCATCACAATGTGGTGGAACGGGAGATTCTCATCATGATGAGGTGGAACGGGAAATTCTCATCACAATGTGGTGGAACGGGAAATTCTCATCATGATGAGGTGGAACGGGAAATTCTCATCACAATGTGGTGGAACGGGAGATTCTCATCACAATGTGGTGGAACGGGAAATTCTCATCACAATGTGGTGGAACGGGAAATTCTCATCACGTGTGGTGGAACGGGAAATTCTCATCACAATGTGGTGGAACGGGAGATTCTCATCACGTGGTGGAACGGGAGATTCTCATCACAATGTGGTGGAACGGGGAAATTCTCATCACAATGTGGTGGAACGGGAGATTCTCATCACGTGGTGGAACGGGAGATTCTCATCACATGTGGTGGAACGGGAAATTCTCATCACAATGTGGTGGAACGGGAGATTCTCATCACAATGTGGTGGAACGGGAAATTCTCATCATGATGAGGTGGAACGGGAAATTCTCATCACAATGTGGTGGAACGGGAGATTCTCATCACAATGTGGTGGAACAGGAAATTCTCATCACAATGTGGTGGAACGGGAAATTCTCATCACGTGGTGGAATGGGAGATTCTCATCACATGTGGTGGAACGGGAAATTCTCATCACAATGTGGTGGAACGGGAAATTCTCATCACGTGGTGGAACGGGAGATTCTCCTCATGATGTGGTGGAACGGGAGATTCTCATTGTGATGAGGTGGAACGGGGGATTCTCTTCACGATGTGGTGGAACGGGAGATTCTCATTGTGATGAGGTGGAACGGGGGATTCTCTTCACGATGTGGTGGAACGGGAAATTCTCATTACGTGGTGGAACGGGAGATTCTCCTCATGATGTGGTGGAACGGGAGATTCTCCTCATGATGTGGTGGAACGGGAGATTCTCATCACGTGGTGGAGATGGGAGATTCTCATCACATGTGGTGGAACGGGAAATTCTCATCACAATGTGGTGGAACAGGGAAATTCTCATCACGTGGTGGAACGGGAGATTCTCCTCATGATGTGGTGGAACGGGAGATTCTCATTGTGATGAGGTGGAACGGGGGATTCTCTTCACGATGTGGTGGAACGGGAGATTCTCATTATGATGAGGTGGAACGGGGGATTCTCTTCACGATGTGGTGGAACGGGAAATTCTCATTACGTGGTGGAACAGGGAGATTCTCCTCATGATGTGGTGGAACGGGAGATTCTCCTCATGATGTGGTGGAACGGGAGATTCTCATCACAATGTGCTGGAACGGGATATTCTCATCACAGGTTGGGTTCTATGGGTTTATGTGGTGGAACGGGAAATTCTCATCACGTGGTGGAACGGGAGATTCTCATCACGTGGTGGAACGGGAGATTCTCATCACATGTGGTGGAACGGGAAATTCTCATCACGTGGTGGAACGGGAGATTCTCATCACATGTGGTGGAACGGGAAATTCTCATCATGATGTGGTGGAACGGGAAATTCTCATCACGTGGTGGAACGGGAGATTCTCATCACATGTGGTGGAACCGGAGATTCTCCTCATGATGTGGTGGAACAGGAGATTCTCATCACAATGTGGTGGAACGGGAGATTCTCATCACATGTGGTGGAACGGGAGATTCTCCTCATGATGTGGTGGAACGGGAGATTCTCATTGTGATGTGGTGGAACGGGAAATTCTCATCATATGTGGTGGAACGGGAGATTCTCATCACAATGTGGTGGAACGGGAAATTCTCATCACGTGGTGGAACGGGAGATTCTCATCACGTGGTGAAACGGGAGATTCTCATCACATGTGGTGGAACGGGAGATTCTCATCACATGTGGTGGAACGGGAGATTCTCCTCATGATGTGGTGGAACAGGAGATTCTCATCACATGTGGTGGAACGGGAGATTCTCCTCATGATGTGGTGGAACAGGAGATTCTCATCACAATGTGGTGGAAAGGGAGATTCTCATCACTGTGGTGGAACGGGAGATTCTCCTCATGATGTGGTGGAACGGGAGATTCTCATCATGATGTGGTGGAACGGGAGATTCTCATCACGTTTTGATGTGGTGGAACGGGAGATTCTCATCATGGTGGAGAAGGGAGATTCTCATCACTGTGGTGGAACGGGAATTTCTCATCACATGTGGTGGAACGGGGAAATTCTCATCATGATGGTGGAACGGGGAGATTCTCATCCTGTGGGTGGAACGGGAGATTCTCATCACATGTGGTGGAGGAGGAATTCTCATCACGTGGTGGAATTATAATGGTGGGGAAATTCTATGTGGGGGCGGGAGATTCTCACTCATGATGTGGTGAGAGCAGGGAGATTCTCATTGTGATGAGGTGGGACGGGAGATTCTCATTGTGATGAGGTGGAACGGGGGATTCTCATCCGTGGTGGTGGAACGGGAGATTCTCTTCACGTTGTGGTGGAACGGGAGATTCTCCTCATGATGTGGTATTTTTTTGTGGTGGGGGATTTTTATGTGGTGGGGGGATTCTCTATATGTGGTGGGGGGATTCTCTTGTTGTGGTGGGGTTCTTATATGGGGTTCTTTTGTGGTTTATGTGTTTTCATGTCACTATGGAGCAAAATCTCTGGGAACACCTTGTTGGATCTCTGCAATGAAGTTAATCAGTTCTGATGGCAAAAGGCGATCTGAGCCGGTACCAGCAAGGTGGACCTGATAAAGTGGCTAATAAGTGTATGTAATGACCTTCTTACAACCTTACCTTTTTTTTCTTAAAAGAATACAATTTTTTCTTAAGAGAGATTAAAATCATGCTGGCGTTTGATCGTGAGCATCTCACTCCAGTACTTCAGCTGCTTTTGGGAATGTCTTCATGATGCTGATAAGCTAATGCAGTTAAATAACAGTG
>JALJCO010009787.1:0-10109 GCA_023101725.1 Atherinomorus stipes
GTCATGTTTACGTTTACTTTAATAAGAGTAAACATGTCATGATTATGGCGGCAGACGGGTTGGTCCTCGGGACACCTGTGGACACCTCAGGGACAGGGAAGGCGTGTCTGAGACCAGCTGTGCGTTACCTCCGTTGGTGTTCCAGGAGCCGCTCGCTGGGCAGCTGGACGAGCGAGGGAAGACACTCCAGCAGCTTGTTGGGGACAAACACCTTCCTCTGGACTTTGTTCTCTAGAGACACACAGGTGCAGGTCAGCACTGGTCCAACTGGTTCTGGAAGGGTCCAACTGGTTCTGAAGGGTCCAACTGGTTCTGAGGGTCCAACTGGTTCTGAAGGGTCCAACTGGTTCTGAGGGTCAAACTGGTTCTGAAGGGTCCAACTGGTTTTGAGGACACAAAGGACACTGCTGCTGGATCAGTCATAAGCAGGGACTCGTCGTGGGACAGACAAGCAGAGGGGACACGAAGAGACTGACCCTACATAGACCAGCCAATGTGGGACCTGACCGGTTCCCTGGGTCCACGAATGCCTAGGACGCACCGGTCCATGGTCCACTAATGTAGGGTGGACGAGTCCATGTAGACCTGGTCTCTGAAGGACCGGTACATGTAGACCTGGGGTCCATGTAGACCTGGTCTCTGAAGGACCGGTACATGTAGACCTGGGGTCCATGTAGACCTTGTCTCTGAAGGACCAGTCCATGTAGGCCTGGGGTCCACGTAGACCTGGTCTCTGAAGGACCGGTACATGTAGACCTGGTCTCTGAAGGACCGGCACATGTAGACCTGGGGTCCATGTACACCTTGTCTCTGAAGGTCCAGTCCACGTAGACCTGGTCTCTGAAGGTCCAGTCCACGTAGACCTGGTCTCTGAAGGTCCGGTCCACGTAGACCTGGTCTCTGAAGGTCCAGTCCACGTAGACCTGGTCTCTGAAGGTCCAGTCCACGTAGACCTGGTCTCTGAAGGTCCAGTCCACGTAGACCTGGTCTCTGAAGGTCCAGTCCACGTAGACCTGGTCTCTGAAGGACCGGTCCACGTAGACCTGGTCTCTGAAGGTCCAGTCCACGTAGACCTGGTCTCTGAAGGACCGGTCCACGTAGAGCCTGGTCTCTGAAGGACCGGTCCACGTAGACCTGGTCTCTGAAGGTCCAGTCCACGTAGACCTGGTCTCTGAAGGACCGGTCCACGTAGACCTGGTCTCTGAAGGACCAGTCCACGTAGACCTGGGGTCCATGTACACTTTGTCTCTGAAGGTCCAGTCCACGTAGACCTGGTCTCTGAAGGTCCAGTCCACGTAGACCTGGTCTCTGAAGGACCGGTCCACGTAGACCTGGTCTCTGAAGGACCGGTCCACGTAGACCTGGTCTCTAAAGGACCGGTCCACGTAGACCTGGTCTCTGAAGGACCGGTCCACGTAGACCTGGTCTCTGAAGGACCGGTCCACGTAGACCTGGTCTCTGAAGGACCGGTACACGTAGACCTGGTCTCTGAAGGACCGGTCCACGTAGACCTGGTCTCTGAAGGACCGGTCCACGTAGACCTGGTCTCTGAAGGACCCGGTCCACGTAGACCTGGTCTCTGAAGGACCGGTCCACGTAGACCTGGTCTCTGAAGGACCGGTCCACGTAGACCTGGTCTCTGAAGGACCGGTACATGTAGACCTTGTCTCTGAAGGTCCAGTCCACGTAGACCTGGTCTCTGAAGGTCCAGTCCACGTAGACCTGGTCTCTGAAGGTCCAGTCCACGTAGACCTGGTCTCTGAAGGTCCAGTCCACGTAGACCTGGTCTCTGAAGGTCCAGTCCACGTAGACCTGGTCTCTGAAGGTCCAGTCCACGTAGACCTGGTCTCTGAAGGACCGGTCCACGTAGACCTGGTCTCTGAAGGTCCAGTCCACGTAGACCTGGTCTCTGAAGGACCGGTCCACGTAGACCTGGTCTCTGAAGGACCGGTCCACGTAGACCTGGTCTCTGAAGGTCCAGTCCACGTAGACCTGGTCTCTGAAGGACCGGTCCACGTAGACCTGGTCTCTGAAGGACCAGTCCACGTAGACCTGGGGTCCATGTACACTTTGTCTCTGAAGGTCCAGTCCACGTAGACCTGGTCTCTGAAGGTCCAGTCCACGTAGACCTGGTCTCTGAAGGACCGGTCCACGTAGACCTGGTCTCTGAAGGACCGGTCCACGTAGACCTGGTCTCTAAAGGACCGGTCCACGTAGACCTGGTCTCTGAAGGACCGGTCCACGTAGACCTGGTCTCTGAAGGACCGGTCCACGTAGACCTGGTCTCTGAAGGACCGGTACACGTAGACCTGGTCTCTGAAGGACCGGTCCACGTAGACCTGGTCTCTGAAGGACCGGTACATGTAGACCTGGTCTCTGAAGGACCGGTACATGTAGACCTGGTCTCTGAAGGACCGGTCCACGTAGACCTGGTCTCTGAAGGACCGGTCCACGTAGACCTGGTCTCTGAAGGACCGGTCCACGTAGACCTGGTCTCTGAAGGACCGGTCCACGTAGACCTGGTCTCTGAAGGACCGGTACATGTAGACCTGGTCTCTGAAGGACCGGTACACGTAGACCTGGTCTCTGAAGGACCGGTCCACGTAGACCTGGTCTCTGAAGGACCGGTACATGTAGACCTGGTCTCTGAAGGACCGGTCCACGTAGACCTGGTCTCTGAAGGACCGGTCCACGTAGACCTGGTCTCTGAAGGACCGGTCCACGTAGACCTGGTCTCTGAAGGACCGGTCCACGTAGACCTGGTCTCTGAAGGACCGGTACATGTAGACCTTGTCTCTGAAGGACCGGTCCACGTAAAACCTGGTCTCTGAAGGTCCAGACTGACTCACAAACTAGGGATGCACGATACTGGAATTTTGGCCGATATCCGATATTTTCTTCCTCATGTGGCTGATAACGATACCGATATCAAAGCTGAAATGTAAGCAGTTATTGGTAATATCAGTGATACTGTGGGTTCATCACAACAGCAGCCTGATCGGTGAAATATCGGTGAAATATAGGAGAAATATCGGTGAAATATAGGAGAAATATCGGTGAGATATCGGTGAAATATCGGCGAGATATCTGTGAAATATCGGTGAGATATCGGTGAAATATCGGTGGGGTAGCCTGTGAAATATCGGTGAAATATCGGTGGGGTGGCCGGTGTCCGATACTCAGTTTTAAAGCTGATATCGGCCGGTTATATCGTGCATCCCTTTTCACAAACATCTGTAACTGCCGACAGCAGGCGGTTACCATGGTAACCCAGCTGGTGATGTCAGAGGTGGGTGGACTTACCTGTCTCCGTGGAAACCATGTCCTTGTTGCTCATGGTGACGGGTCCATGCAGGAGGAGTCTCACTCAGCGCGCGGCCACCTGCACTGCCCCGCTGCACGCGCGCGCACACACACACACACACACACACACACACACACACACACACACACACGAGCGCTCTGATCAATGTGGAACACGCGCCCCTTCAGCAGCTGCTAGTTGCCTAGCAACAGGCACATCTCTTACATAACAGCTGGAACTTCCTCACGTTTAAACTCCAAATGTTTGTTTACGCTTTCACTCACCAAGCAGAGGTAAACAAACAAACTGATGTTTTCTGACCAACAACTGTAAACAAACACGTCAGAGGACGTGGAGCTAAGCCCGCTGGTCCGGTCCGGCCCGGTCCGGTCCGGCTCGGTCCGGCGGTGCTTAACTCATCTTCAGGGTTTCTGTCCTCCAGGAGGCCGGCCTCAGACCGCGGGCTCGCCTGGCTGCTGCGGCCGGCCTCTGGAGCCTCACCCCGGCTGCCTCACCCCGGACCTCCGCGAGCGCTAACCGCGGGTCGCCTCCGCTCCCCCCTCACCGTCACGCAGCAGCAGGACGAGGGGCAGCAGCGGCGGTTACGTAGAAGCCCGGTCCGGTCCGGTCCGGTTCGGTACAGCCGGGAGGAGCCGCCCGCCCGCCCGCCCGGCTCGCGGAGCTGCCCCCCGCTCCGGTGATTAACGGCTCCCCGAGCCGAGCAGCGGCGCTGCGGGTCCGGCTGAGAGGGCGCTGACCCGGACCCTGGTAGTCCGACACGGAGCAGCGCGAGACGAGGCCGCGGAAGCACGAGCGGAGCGGACCGGACCGAGCGGAGGTTCTGCGGGAGAAACGGACCGTTAAAGCTCCTTTACCTTCCGCCTTCGCACAGCCGCCATATTATCCTGCTCTGACGTCACTGCAGCAACAGCGGGGGAGGAGGGGGTCGCGGGGACGCGGCGCGAGCGTTGTACCATTTAAATGTACAATCAGCGCCAGTAGTTTGAATTATTATTTATATTATATAATACTATATATATATATATATATATATATATATATATATATATATATATATATATATATATATATATAAATTACTGAATCTCTCTGGGAACAGTACAAGGGGAACAGTGGAGGCTTTTGGACAGTTCAAGCTCGGTACTCACCATAATCTTAATACAGACGCCTGAAGGATGAAGAAGAGGCTGGTGGTGAACAAAGATTCACTCTGCGTGGTCTGCGTGGACCTAAACCTGGACCTGAACATGGACCTGGACCTAAACCTGGACCTGAACATGGACCTGGACCTAAACCTGGACCTGGGCCTGAACCTGGACCTAAACCTGGACCTGAACCTGGACCTAAACCTAAACCTGGACCTAAACCTGGACCTTGACCTGAACAAGGACCTGGACGTAAACCTAAACCTGAACCTGGACCTAAACCTGGATCTAAACCTGGATATGGACATGGACTTAAACCTGGACCTGGATCTAAACCTGGACCTGAACCTGGACCTAAACCTGGGCCTGAACCTGACCTAAACCTGGGCCTGAACCTGGACCTAAACCTGGACCTGAACCTTGACCTAAACCTGGACCTGAACCTGGACCTGAACCTGGACCTAAACCTGGACCTAAACCTGGACCTTGACCTGAACAAGGACCTGGACGTAAACCTAAACCTGAACCTGGACCTAAAACCTGGATCTAAACCTGGACCTAAACCTGGACCTGAACCTGGACCTAAACCTGGATCTAAACCTGGGCATGGACATGGACTTAAACCTGGACCTGGATCTAAACCTGGACCTGAACCTGGACCTGAACCTGGACCTAAACCTGGATCTAAACCTGGGCATGGACATGGACTTAAACCTGGACCTGGATCTAAACCTGGACCTGAACCTGGACCTAAACCTGGACCTGAACATGGACCTGAACCTAAACCTGGACCTGAACATGGACCTGGACCTAAACCTAAACCTGGACCTAAACCTGGACCTGAACATGGACCTGGACCTAAACCTAAACCTGGACCTAAACCTGGACCTGAACCTGGACCTAAACCTGGACCTGAACCTAAACCTGAACCTTGACCTGAACATGGACCTGGACCTAAACCTGGACCTGAACCTAAACCTGAACTTGGACCTAAACCTGAACCTGGACCTGAACATGGACCTAAACCTAAACCTGGACCTAAACCTGGACCTGAACCTGGACCTAAACCTGGACCTGAACCTAAACCTGAACCTTGACCTGAACATGGACCTGGACCTAAACCTGGACCTGAACCTAAACCTGAACTTGGACCTAAACCTGAACCTTGACCTGAACATGGACCTAAACCTAAACCTGGACCTAAACCTGGACCTGAACCTGGACTTGGACCTAATCCTGGGCATGGACATGGACTTAAACCTGGACCTAAACCTAAACCTGGACCTAAACCTGGACCTAAACCTGGACCTGAACCTAAACCTGAACATGGACCTAAACCTGAACCTGGACCTAAACCTGGACCTGGACAAGGACCTGGACCTTGACCTGAACATGGACCTGGACCTAAACCTGGACCTTGACCTGAACATGGACCTGGACCTAAACCTGGACCTAAACCTGAACCTGGACCCTAAACCTGGACCTGGACAAGGACCTGGACCTAAACCTGAACCTGGACCTAAACCTGAACCTGGACCTAAACCTGAACCTGGACCTAAACCTGGACCTGGACAAGGACCTGGACCTAAACCTGAACCTGGACCTAAACCTGAACCTGGACCTAAACCTGGACATGGACCTGGGCATGGACCTAAACCTGGACCTGAACCTGGACCTGAACCTGGACTTGGACCTAATCCTGGGCATGGACATGGACTTAAACCTGGACCTGAATCTTAACCTGGACCTGAACCTGGACCTGAACCTGCACATGGACCTAAACCTGAACCTGGACCTAAACCTGGACCTGAATCTTAACCTGGACCTAAACCTGGACCTGAACCTGCACATGGACCTAACCTGAACCTGGACCTAAACCTGGACCTGAATCTGGACCTGGACCTAAACCTGGACCTAAACCTGGGCATGGACATGGACTAAAACCTGGACCTGGACCTAAACCTGGATCTAAACCTAGGCATGGACATGGACTTAAACCTGAACCTGGACCTAAACCTGGACCTGAACCTGGACCTAAACCTGGACCTAAACCTGGACCTGGACCTAAACCTGGATCTAAACCTGGGCATGGACATGGACTTAAACCTGGACCTGGATCTAAACCTGGACCTGAACCTGGACCTAAACCTGGACCTGAACATGGACCTGGACCTAAACCTAAACCTGGACCTAAACCTAAACCTGAACCTGGACAAGGACCTGGACCTAAACCTGAACCTGAACTTGGACCTAAACCTGGACCTGGACAAGGACCTGGACCTAAACCTGAACCTGAACTTGGACCTAAACCTGAACCTGGACCTGAATCTGGACCTGGACCTAAACCTAAACCTGAACCTGGACCTGGACAAGGACCTGGACCTAAACCTGAACCTGAACTTGGACCTAAACCTGAACCTGGACCTGAATCTGGACCTGGACCTAAACCTGGATTTGGCCCTAAACCTGGACCTGAAACCTGGACCTAAACCTGGACATGGACCTGGACATGGACCTGGGCATGGACCTAAACCTGGACCTGGACCTGAACCTGGACCTAAACCTGGACATGGACCTGGCCATGGACCTAAACCTGGACCTGGACCTGAACCTGGACCTAAACCTGGACATGGACCTGGGCATGGACCTAAACCTGGACCTAAACCTGAACTTGGACCTAAACCTGAACCTGGACCTAAACCTCGACCTAAACCTGGACCTTAACCTGGACCTAAACCTGGACCTGAACCTGGACCTAAACCTGGACTTGGACCTGGACCTGAACCTGGACCTGCGGCGTCTTGGGACCTGCAGGTTCCCTGGATTCTGGTCCTCCAGGTTCAGTTCTGGCTCCGGGACCAGCGAGTGTACGATGTGGTGTCCACAGGTGGACGTACTGACTGAGTCTCGTGTGGACAGAAAGACGCTCGGACCTGGACCTGCGGCATCTTGGGACCTGCAGGTTCCCTGGATTCTGGTCCTCCAGGTTCAGTTCTGGCTCCGGGACCAGCGAGTGTACGATGTGGTGTCAACAGGTGGACGTATTGACTGAGTCTCGTGTGGACAGAAAGACGCTGGGACTCGGCTAGAGAAAATATGGCAGGTTTATTTGTATAAAAGTGGAGCGGGTCGTCCAGCAGGACTCAGAACCGGGTCGCACCGGTTTACAGAGAAGCAGAGTTCATCTGAGGGCATGGAGGGGGGGTGTCTGCTGGGGGGGTCCGCAGCAGAGCTGGTCTACGTCGGAGCTCCAGCTGGATCCAGGACTCTGGACCGGGTCCACAAACGCATCCGTCCTGGGGGGAGCTCAGACGTGACCAGATTTCTGCTCGACCGGCCCCAACAGCAGCTGGACGACCGAGAGGGGGGGTTAAGACTTCATCTGACAACAGCATCATCAATAATCAATAATCAATAATCGATCGCTGATCGGAGATCAGCTTCAGAACAGTGAAGAAAGTAAAAAACAAACGTTACAGCAAGAAGAAACCAGTTCATGTCTTTCTGTCTGTACGGGGACCAGCTGGAGGGAAAGACCATCACTGTGGGGACATCAGGGCTGAAGAAGTGTGTGTGTGTCTTTCTGTCTGTACGGGGACCAGCTGGAGGGAAAGACCATCACTGCGGGGACATCAGGGCCTGAAGGAGAGTGTGTGTCCGTGTCTTTCTGTCTGTACGGGGACCAGCTGGAGGGAAAGACCATCACTGCGGGGACATCAGGGCCTGAAGGAGTGTGTGTGTGTTTGTGTCTTTCTGTCTGTACGGGGACCAGCTGGAGGGAAAGACCATCACTGCGGGGACATCAGGGCCTGAAGGAGTGTGTGTGTGTCTTTCTGTCTGTACGGGGACCAGCTGGAGGGAAAGACCATCACTGCGGGGACATCAGGGCTGAAGGAGTGTGTGTGTGTGTGTCTTTCTGTCTGTACGGGGACCAGCTGGAGGGAAAGACCATCACTGCGGGGACATCAGGGCTGAAGGAGTGTGTGTGTCCGTGTCTTTCTGTCTGTACGGGGACCAGCTGGAGGGAAAGACCATCACTGCGGGGACATCAGGGCCTGAAGGAGTGTGTGTGTGTCTTTCTGTCTGTACGGGGACCAGCTGGAGGGAAAGACCATCACTGCGAGGACATCAGGGCTGAAGGAGTGTGTGTGTGTCCGTGTCTTTCTGTCTGTACGGGGACCAGCTGGAGGGAAAGACCATCACTGCGGGGACATCAGGGCCTGAAGGAGTGTGTGTGTGTCTTTCTGTCTGTACGGGGACCAGCTGGAGGGAAAGACCATCACTGCGGGGACATCAGGGCTGAAGGAGTGTGTGTGTGTCCGTGTCTTTCTGTCTGTACGGGGACCAGCTGGAGGGAAAGACCATCACTGCGGGGACATCAGGGCCTGAAGGAGTGTGTGTGTGTCTTTCTGTCTGTACGGGGACCAGCTGGAGGGAAAGACCATCACTGCGGGGACATCAGGGCCTGAAGGAGTGTGTGTGTGTCCGTGTCTTTCTGTCTGTACGGGGACCAGCTGGAGGGAAAGACCATCACTGCGGGGACATCAGGGCCTGAAGGAGTGTGTGTGTGTCCGTGTCTTTCTGTCTGTACGGGGACCAGCTGGAGGAAAAGACCATCACTGCGGGGACATCAGGGCCTGAAGGAGAGTGTGTGTGTCTTTCTGTCTGTACGGGGACCAGCTGGAGGGAAAGACCATCACTGCGGGGACATCAGGGCCTGAAGGAGTGTGTGTGTCCGTGTCTTTCTGTCTGTACGGGGACCAGCTGGAGGGAAAGACCATCACTGCGGGGACATCAGGGCTGAAGAAGTGTGTGTGTGTTCATGTCTTTCTGTCTGTACGGGGGACCAGCTGGAGGGAAAGACCATCACTGCGGGGACATCAGGGCCTGAAGGAGTGTGTGTGTGTCCGTGTCTTTCTGTCTGTACGGGGACCAGCTGGAGGGAAAGACCATCACTGCGGGGACATCAGGGCCTGAAGGAGAGTGTGTGTGTCCGTGTCTTTCTGTCTGTACGGGGACCAGCTGGAGGGAAAGACCATCACTGCGGGGACATCAGGGCTGAAGAAGTGTGTGTGTCCGTGTCTTTCTGTCTGTATGGGGACCAGCTGGAGGGAAAGACCATCACTGCGGGGACATCAGGGCTGAAGGAGTGTGTGTGTGTCTTTCTGTCTGTATGGGGACCAGCTGGAGGGAAAGACCATCACTGCGGGGACATCAGGGTCTGAAGGATTGTGTGTGTCCGTGTCTTTCTGTCTGTACGGGGGACCAGCTGGAGGGAAAGACCATCACTGCGGGGACATCAGGGCCTGAAGGAGTGTGTGTGTGTGTGTGTGTGTGTGGGGGGGGGGGGGGGGGGGATCTGGTTCAAGCTGATGAGGACATACATCATGAGTCAGGGTCCCAACAAAGACAGAAAGACCTGCATCTGTGTGTGAGAGAGGGGCGGGGTCATGGCAGCGCCCCTCCCACTGTCAGATGGCACAGGTCCGGGGTCAGAGGTCAAGGGTCATCACATGCCCTGCCTGATGCTCTGGATGATCTGGAAGATGGCTGCAGACCACAAACACAGCAGGTCCCGGAACATGTCAATAACATGGAACCAACATGTACAAAACATGGAACCAACATGTACACAACAT
>JALJCO010009788.1:0-17894 GCA_023101725.1 Atherinomorus stipes
GTTGTGACTCCAGAAACTGAGCTCTGGTGAGTTCTGCTTCTGTCATGAACCTTGACGTGTTTCCACAGCTTAACTCATGCTCAGCTGCATCTAATTGAAATTATTTGACATTATTTAAAAGGACATAAGGTCTGAAAGTTAATAAAGTGCGTCAGTGTGAAAACAGAGCCGTGATGTGGAGATGATTGTCCACAGAAAAGTGAGACAGCAAACAGAAACTCAGATCTTTTGCCTCCTAATTAAGCGCTCATGGATGAAGTCTCTTTGGTCAGATGGAAAAACTGTCAATGTGATGTGCTCTTTTTGGATGAGATCCCAAGTTTCTTCCAGGTCTCTGTGGTAGAGCTGTTTAGGCCCATGCTTTAGGTAGAAGACGGAATACGGAGCAATTTGTCTATCATCCGCAGACAGTAGCTTATGACTTTTTTGAGCAAACAGAGAAACGCAACCAGAAACCGCAGGGGTCATGCTGACCTGTATGGCCCGATGTGCGACCCGCAAAAGGTAGCAAGAAGAAGCAGCAGCTGCTAGTGTATTTAATGGCAGCTCGGATATACTGCACTGGCCTCATGTCTCCTTCTGAGAATAAACTTGGGCTGTCCCAATTCTACTTTTTCACTTCCGAAACAGATTCCAATACCACGGGCCAAATATCAGCTGATGCCCGATATTGATACTTAGCTTTTTTGGGTCAAAGATGATGAATATTGATCTGATAATTGGTTTTTATTCTTGGTTTATGTTAGGTATGTCTGTTTTGTGGAAACATTCTTGTCAAACGACTACTGTCTGTCTTCATCCACCTGTACTGTGATTCTTTCCAACCAGTAAAAGTCTTATCTTGACTCTTGTTCCGTCCCTTCCTCTCTTTCTTTTCCTCTCTTCCTCCAGTAATGTTTCCTTGCGCTTTTTGGCCAAATCCGCCATGGTGCGTGTTCGAAACACCCGCTGTGTTCATGACTGGTTTGTATCCATTTGCTCGAATGGGATGCGGTGCGCAACCAATAGTTGGCTGCAACGTCACGGCTTCGTCTTGGATGGAAAAGTTATAGTGCATGTAGGAGCCATGTTTTATTTTTGTCAAGCGTCCTCCCAACCACCAGGGGGGTTGTTTCATTTTTTTGTGTTCTGCCTGACGTAATGGGCGCCTGAGGTTATTTGAGGTCATCTTGTCTGTCACTCAGGTCTTGTTGATTGCATGAGGCAAGGCAGTTTTTTCTACTGTGCTCAGTGTGCTTTTACGAGTTTTGGAAAAAGGAATATTAATCAAAAGGAAATGAAAAACGGACTGTGGATTGGAATGAAAATAAACGTCAACCTGACTTTTAAACATCACTGAAAGTGTCATCAGTGAGATGATTGAGTTCACGTAGGAACTACACCCTAACAGTTGACAACCAGTAGCGCCAGTGGGACTAAGTTGTTACAGTTTCTAAGCCTCATGACGCCGATGGGCAGTGACGGTTTGAAAATGTGCATTATAAATGTTGGTGTACCATCAAAACAAGTCAGAAACGCATATTTTTAAGGTGGAAAAGTTGCATTGAGAGTCTTTAGAACAGCTTCTGACTAGTTGTGATGACATACTGACATTTATTGTCTGTTAGCGACCTGAGGTGACATTGTCATGAATTGACACTATACAAATAAAGTTGAATTGAATTAAAGTTATACCGTGTAACTTTTGACTGACATTAAGCTTAAAATGAGCAGTATTAGGTGATTTCTGGGACCAATATACAGTGACTGACGCGTGTCAGCACTCTGAGAGGGCTGCCCTCTACAGAAACCAGACATTGTAACTTTGGAGAGAATGGTCCGTCGATGAAAGTGCCGTAAAGCAAGTTGCTTTACGGCTCCTCTTCCGTAAACACAGAAAGCTCTACTTGTACTACTTACTCTCATTACTCAATGCTTTGTCGTGGCAGAACAAAGATAAAAGGTGAAAGTGATGTCTGAGCAGGCCAGAAAAGGGGGGGGGGGGGGGGGGGGGGGGGGGGGGGGGGGGGGGGGGGGGGGGGGGGGGGGGGGGGGGGGGGGGGGGGGGGGGGGGAGGGAGGGGGGGGGGAAAGAGGCAAAGGGATCACGGCAGATCAAAAACACGAGTGGACATTGGAAAAGAATTCAGTCGTTGGAGATTTCTGAAACAGCAGTGTGGAAGCAAAACCCACTATCTGTTTGCTACAGTATCATTAGACTGCTAAGTAAGTTTGGCTGTTGACATGTGAAAATGTGATGCGCATTCAGAAAGCATAGTCTGCGAGTCTCCGTCCGTTTGGGGACTCGGTCCGGTTGGGGGCGGGGGTGGTCTTCCGGACCGAGATTGCGTTCATGTTGCACTATTGCCAAACGAGCCAAGAATGACAATCTCAGGTGGCGCTACTTTCGGATTCACGTAGGCGAGAAGAAAACGCACGTACAAGAAGGTTCTCACTACTTCTGTTTCCTCCACAAAGCGACATTATTTTTGTACGAGGAGCTGGATATGCTTTTATCAGATCAAATATCGATTAAAGCTTTTACTTCCTCGTAACTCTGCGTCCGCCCACGAGCCATCTTTATAAGAACCGCAGTCCCTCACGTGTGTTTGTTGTCGTGGTGTTTACCCACATTGTCCAATGTTTGACCCACAACGCCAATGCAATTCGTAGTCCACTTCCTGTCTTCGGTTCACTTGAATCGGACCGAGACTTGCACTTGCAGGTGGACCGAGTCCGGTTGTTTGTTCCTGATCAGAGTTCGTTTGCGCATTCACAACTCCCCTAACGAAGCGGACTTTCCGAGCAAACGGATTCTGATTCGAATTGAAAAAGCTTTGTGAATGCACCCTAAGTTTTTTTTCAGTTAGCGTTTATTCAAAACAACGTCAATAAGAGCCGTATAAGCTACCTATAGTTTCCTGTTAGCGAAACATGGCTAGCATTGCTATAGACCAAAGCTAACATGACTTCCTAATCATTTTGCACAATTGTGGCTGGTTTGCAGCAATAAATGCGTTCTCTGTAATTCATTTAAATATGTCAAAGAAGTAACAGAACGATCGGCAGTTTGCTTGGTTTAGTTGTGTGGTTTTCATACACTGTTCAGAAGGAAGCAGAGCTACTGTAATATCCCATAAACTGAGCTAATCCAGACGTTCTCATAACAAACGTGAGTTTTGCCAAAGTTACTACTTCATTCAGTGCACAAAACTACAACTTGGTTTCGTGGCCGGTTTTGATTGCGCATTTATCTTTGCATTGTGCGTTTGTGTGTGTGATGTTTCAGCTATGTAAAGTAAACATGTATAATTACAAACAGAGGCGCATACCTCCGTCAGGGGTATATCCCCCACTGGTAAAAAAATCCTTTAGAAAATTCTTGAATCTTGATGGACTCGTTTATTTCAATATCCAAACACGGGAGAGGAGATTTAAATTTGCGTCATTGCCCTGAGGCCTGTGAGACATTGGTGCCGTTGCAGGTTTAGCGCTCCTAGTGGCCAAAAGTTACACCGTATAACTTTAAGTTAAATTTATTATGCACATTTCTGGAGCCGTCGTTGCCTTACAACATCACAAGGCTGAGAAACCACATTATACCTAGGACACTGCATGACTTTACAGCAGCATTTCACTTTATGGCACACTCCAGCACATGGATATCAACACTGGCCATGTTTCAGTGTCTAATCTAGTGAAGGACCAGTTTCTGTGCTAACACCAGCCAGAACAACAGATGATTTCATGAGCAGCTATGCTGGATACATGAGTAACTGCCCTGGTTAAATGAGTCATCACATTCTCATTTGCCAACACTGGTTGCTCAGCTTGTCATTGGTCAGATCAGTCGCTGGCTCAGACCAGAATATAACCTGCTGCAAAGGAAAATAGCCTCTGCTGACTGCTCTGTGGTCATAATTTTGATCACTGGGCTGAACCATAAACCTGCAATGCGCCCTGAAGGAATCCTGACCAGAGGCTCAGACTACCTCAACTGGCTTGTTTCAATGCCGAAGAGAAGTAACTCTACTCTGATCCTTCCTGGATGACCGAGATACTGAAAGTAACCACACGCAGCATTCCGAAGCTTGTCTTTTTCACTTGTATTGCAATCTAAATCTTTCTGTCAGTACCAACAGTACAGCTCCTTATGTTAGGGTTAGAAAGATCATCTCAGCTAATGAGCCACACATAATTTTCAACCAGTGGTGTCGTCTAGTTTATTCTAGTGAGCACACTCTAGTTGCCCCCACCCCTTGAACACCCATGTCCTGGGGCAACATATGTCCCCGAGCAGCAACTGGCACCACACAAGAACCACCACACTCATTAATGCTCTAATTATGCATCCACACATAACTGAGATCATGAAAGACTGATTATATAAATGTAAATGTATTAAAAGCAACACAAGATGTATAACAGTCATTAACAGCTGGACTTCAACTGACCATTGAACAGCCAGTGACCTGAATGTAAAGAAAAAACATCAGAATTTAACATAATAGTACAAGTTTTTGTATCCATATTAGCATCAAGACCTGCTAAACCAAGCAGGGACATATTAATGAACTGTTGAATCTTCTGCCATGAGTAGGAAATTGCATGAAAACTGAAATAATGAGGCAAAAATTTCACTCATTCAATTGCTCAAATTATGTGGCAACTATATTTAATTGTGCACATGGTGTCTTGACTTCTAAGATGACAACATATTAATTTCATTATTACAATTTCATAAATGAACTATATTAATATTTGAGTAAAGCATTAAAGGCCTCCCTCCACTGAAAACCCGTTTAACTTGCTCCTTCTGAAATACGGAGGGTTTCCCCTTGTTTACTTACACATGCTGACTTGCTAGCGTTGCGTTGCCCCCAGTCGGCTGTGCTTTCTCATCAGAGAAACAGTACGAAGAAAAGAGCGAATCGGAAACAGCCTTGCAGTTCTACGTCACATTGCAAATAGCGTATCCCACGTGGGGTTTCTATCTGTCCATTGGAAGGCAGGTAACCCTCCACTACACACTAGAAGTAAAGATGGCACGACTGTAGCTTCGGAGTTGAGAAGCTAATTAGCTAACTGTTTGTTAGCATGATGGAACAAACTTGTTCGTCCGCTCTATTTCCTGTCTGTAGCAAAATAAGAGCGGAGGGCGGAGCTTCCTTCATACACTGACGGGAGGCAGCCAATCAAACGGAAATTCATGAGAAGGACCCGGAAAAGCTGCCGTTGGACCACAAGCCTCTCTTCTAGTATACAAATACAGCTGGATACAAAGATACCAGAAGGTTTTTTAAACAGAAACAATGCAGAATGCATTTAATAATAATGGAGAACACAGAAATATTAATGAAATGACCACGGAAGTACAACTTTAACTTTGTACATTTAAGCTGTTTTTTAGATTTAACTGTTATTTCATATGTACCTACACTACCAGTCAAAAGTTTGGGATGACTTTCCTATTAAATCCAGCAGGGCAGTGGCAGCAGGGAAACTTGACAAAAATAATGATAAATAAAAAGAAATTCTGAAAATCATGACAAAGATTTTGGATTGCTTTTCAGCAGAAATATTAAAAACAAAAAGACTAAAACAAGCATGATGGGGCTTCTAAATGGAAATTTTGTTGAACAACACTTTGAGGCAATCACTGCAATCTAGTGATTTCTGTAATGTTCTATGACACTTCTGCACCTGTTGACAGGTATGTCGGTCCACTGTTCATGAGCAAGGTGCTCTAATTTGTCTGGGACAGTTTTATTTTATTATTATTCTTTTCAACCACAACTCAAAAACAATATTCAATTTCACTAAATTATAATTTAGTAATTTGTTTTGTTTGTTTCCTTCTTCTATGAATAAATATTGTGAAATTATCAATTTGCGGTAGACTTTCTCATTAAAGTGATCCCAAACTTTTGACCGGTAGTGTAATTTTCTGCTTCTCCACTCTACCAAGGATGCCTGTTTTTAAACACCCTTGCCTGACTCTCACAAGTCTGACCGGGTCCGGTTTTCATCCACAGCCTCACACACATGTACCGTGCATATGTGCGTTCCTTCTCTGCTGACTAGCAGAGTCGACTTCCTGACATGAGCGGGAGAGTAAAAGTTGTGCAACATAACAATGCTGATACGCATCTTTGCACAATTTTCTTTGGTTATACGTAAATTCAGGACCTTTTCCAGTGAGTATATGGCGTGCCATGACACCACTGTTTTCAAGTAGGGCTAAAATAGTCAGCGACTAATTTCACAACTGATCGTTTATTGTTTATAAATTGTGTTTTTCCTATGAAAATAACCACTGTACCTTCCACTGCCTTGTCTGCCTTTCTATCTGGTCAGTTTTTCTTGAACTTAATCACCAAGGTGGAAATCAGTGTTCAACCGAGGGTGGCCAGACTTTACCATGTATCTCAAACATGGCATTACTCAGGTTGACTTGCCAGGCTGGTGGAAACATAGCTGACAAACATTCAACCTCTGTAAGACATAGAAAACAAGTTCTAGAGACATCTGAGCAGGAAACTAAGGAGAGGTGTTAGTTCATAGACTTTGTGTGGTTGGTTTTAAGATATTATACAGATTTAAAGCAATGCTACATTAGTTTCATGCCCTGGAACTCTGTTTCTGACTTGTTTTGATGGCACAGTGACATTTATCATGCATATTCATTGAGTCATTACTGCTCTGCAGCATCCTGAGGCTGAGAAACCGCTCTTCACAACTTTTTTTTTTTTGCCCTGGAGGATCACTTTATAGCCACATTTCACTTTACGGCACCATGTCACTGCTGGATATCAACACACTGGCTGGTTTGAAAACATGCAATAGCCGATTTAAGAAAAGAAATAAAACTGGGCATTATCAGAAGAAGAAAGAAAAAGAGAGGGAGAAAGTGAAAAAGATTAACAAACCTCTCAACAACGAACGGACTTCTACTGGCTGGAGAGATCTCAGAGAAAAGACGGGATGCAAGACAAGACACCAAAGTAGAAAATCTGACAAAGTTCAGCAGCTGGGCTTTAAAGGAGCTGTATCATGCTTTTCAAATGTTGCAAAAGTCAAATACAGGCATTAATAAACTAGATGTGTTCCCATCGTTACTATAGAAACTAATTTGGTGTTAAATATTAGTTTTTCTATGCGTCTAATTTCCAACACGGAAGTAAGATGGCTGACTGTACTGAACCGTGGAGCTCTCTCAGACCAATTGCAGCATGTTTTACGCCCATTTCATGACGTTGCCCCGGAAGAGACACTTATTCTGAAGGGTCACAGAATTGTCTGTAGCACCGGCACAGGTGGCTCTCATGTGGATGTTAGTAGTATAACATTGATGGATAATTACTCCGATCGACGGGATAAAACAGACCAGCCTGTTATGGAGCTGTATGCGCTCGACCCAGAAGTCTGATATGGAGTTTTGAGTATATGCAGTACCACAGAAGTATCACAGAGACCCCTGACAAGCAAGTAATTTAGCGAAGCAAATCATAGGCTAACAGTTAGCGCCGAGCTAAGCAGCACTCACATGGATCTTGTAAACATTGATGGATGGTGGACTCCGATCGACGGGATCAAACGCAGCAGCCTGTTATGGAGCTGTATGCGCTCGACCCAGAGTCTGATATGGAGTTTGAAGTACACGCAGTACCACAGAAGTACCACAGAGACCCCTGACAAGTAAGTAAATTAGCGAACAAATCATAGCCTAACAGTTAGCATTGAGCTGAGAGATGTGCTGACTCACCAGTGTTGTTGTCTGTCCATGTGCGTTTTTATGGTAGGAACTGCGTCAGGTTTCAGAAGTAATCCCAGAGAAAAAAACACTTTACTGCCCGAGATTCATGAAGTTGTCTGGAGTGAAGTTCACACACAAAGTTGAGTTTTTTTTTCTCCCTGCTCCTGAAGTTATAGTCCAACCACTTCTGGCAAGTCATTCATCCAGTACAACAAAATAAACTCCCACGCTGAACATAACCACGCTGAACGTAACTGCATTTTCCCCAACTTGCTGTCCTCTAGAGCTTAAAAAAAAAAGAAAAAAAAGGAAGAAAATTCTCCTGAACTCTGGAGCAAACATCTGTTAGCTGATGGCTGCTTGTCTCTGAGGAAATCTTCCTGCAGGTGTTAGTTTCTTCCTCAGAGAGTGTGTATAGGATTCTCTGAGTTTCTGTTCAACACAGGGCGTCTTGCTACGATACTGAGCGTGCGCATTTGGACTTTCGTGATTGGTGCCACGTTCATACGTAACGGGGTGGGTAGTCAGCCGTTTGCAGGGAGGTAGCGCTTGGTTTAAATATTCATGTAGATTACTCAAATATGCATGAATGAAGAAAAATAATGATTTAAATCATTTCTTGATGAGGAAATAACACACTGACATGCTGAAAAGCTCTTAAAAGTCCATTTTTCATGATAGGGCTCCTTTAAAGGTTTCATAGTGAGCCAAACACTGTATTAAACGGTCAAACTTTTTTGTGCATTCAAGGATCTTTTTCCTGACTTGACATAACAGGTCAGAAAAATACATTTCACAGCATCTTTTTTTTTCTATTGAGCTGCACCCTCTCTTCAAAAATCATCGTTGAAAGATTGAATCTGTCCAGAAAGTTTTGTTCGGGTCTCCTGTTACACAGAATCTTTCATCCAGTATCATTCTGCCCTGCCAGGACAAAATTAGCCGTCATGCGGTTAACAGCTCTCATTTTTAATTAAAGGCCTAAATATACTTAGATAAGACTTATTTATTAGCATTAGCAGTGTGGCTTCTTTAAATACAGACATCCCCTTCATTTTTTAAAATAGATCATCCAAGCCCAGCGCAACGCTGGGTAAGCATGGAGGTGAAGATAAAAAGGCAGCAGAGTGGTGCCGGTGTTGACGTATGGTGGGAGGTAAGAAGAGGCAGCTGCTGTTCTCCATGAGAGGAAGGCCACTCTGAGACGATGAGTGCAAAGGGGGCCTTTTAGAAGATCTCTGAGTCAGAACGAGTGGGGAGGCATCGGGATATTATTAGGGAGGTGTGCTTGTTGCCCCTCCTTCTAGAGCAGAAATAAATGCTTCGATGGATACACCTGCCCTGCGCTGTTTTTAAGGTGAGTGGTGGGAGTGATCTGATTGTGTTACACCTGTAATTACCGACAGATTACAGACTTGCTTGTTGTGAGAGACACAAAATGTAACTGCTGGTATGCAGAATATGGACACACTCTCCAGGTAATTGTATCATCACCATGTCTTCAGGTACATTTTAGTTACTGTACCTAAAAGAGTGAAAATCAATGGCAGAACAGGGCAGAGAAGGAAAAGAAAACCCAGCAGGAGGCCTGCTTTCTTGTTCTCATCAACTCCGCGGTTGACTGAGGCTCGACAAACTCTGTATTATCTCTGTGAAACAGCCACACTGCATTTAATCTCTAGCTTAAATACTCTTAAATAAATGATTGAATGTATGGCGCAAGAATGGAAATGTCACTGATGAGCACTTTTTTAAAAGCTTTGTGTAAAACATAAAGGCAGAAAGGAAAATGTTAATGAATTGTCTGAGGGGTAGAAGATCAGAGCAGCCAAGCAGATTTCATATCACACCTAAAGACCTGGCATTTAATTAAAGTGGCCTGAAAAATGGCTGCTTGGTTGGCTGACAACAGTTTCTCTTGAAGCAAATTAAAGAAATCAATTACTGCCGTGTGAAAGTGTAATGCCAGCACACTGGAAGCCCCTCAGCGACACAATGAGACACCAGGCCAAGGGGAGAGGAGCGAGGAAGAGCCGGGGAGGAGGAACGAGGAGGGAGGAGGAAGGCGCCTCCGATGTGCCACATCTGACTGGCTCGGCTGCAGAGTTTATCGCGTCAACCTGTTGCAGGCGACTTAGGCTGAAAAGGGCCTGGCAGCTGGAATGAAGCCGCAAATCAGGCTAGCTGCCTCCACAAGGCCGAGCCTCCTCCACGCTGCTCCTGCCTCTTACTCATCTTGTCTCACATACATATGGTGCACATGGGCTTCACGGTAATAATGGCCATAAAATACACAGCCTCATAAATACTGTCCACTACCTATATGAGAAACATTCCCTCCTGGATATGGATGTCTGTGACACCACCACCTTCTATTTGCATTTATTCATTTATATCATAACTCTAGACTGTTAATTACTGGACACACAACGTCACCCGTAGGTTTCTAGAGAGCAGAATTGAAGCTCAGTGGGCGTTCTCACCATTGACCGTCTTGTCCAAAGATTGTAAAACAATGGATGTCGTATCCAGTCTCATCGGAAGAGGGGAAAATTAAGTCAGTTGGGTGTTTCCCACCATCACCATCTTGCCGTGTTGTGTGTGTCGTCACTCCTGGAAAATACTAAAATGGGCAAAGACAGGGCCGCTCCGAGCCATGGGGCAAATGATTAATAGCCAAGCTAATGCTAACCAAGCTAATCTGAAGTGAACATGAGTGAATGAAGATAGACTGTTTAAAGACACACAACGTAACTTTTAGACCTTAAAAATCTGTGTTTCTGACTCGTTTTGATGTCACACCAACATTCATTATGCGCATTTTCGAGCTGTCAGTCCCGGCGTCCCGGCTAAAACAGCAGTATGTAAGATTCCCATCCGGGACGCGACTGTGACGTTGCAGCCAACTATTGGTTGCAGCACCGCGTCACTCACTAACAACCGGATGTAAACCAGGTATCAACATCGCGGGTGTTTTGATGCGCATCATGTCGAATTCGGTAAAGAAACGCAAGGAAACATCACCGGAGGGAAGAGGAAAAGAAACAGAGGAAGGGACAGAACAAGAGTCACGATAAGACTGTCTTTTACTGGCTGGAGTGAGCTTACAGTACCAGGTACGAACAAGATGGATGCTAGTTTAGCTGCCGATAGGGCGCGTCCTGCCCAGAGGCGTCCCGGGGCTCAGAAACAGCAGAAAACTCTGTAAGATTCCCATCCGGGACGCGACGTTTGTCTTTGACGTTGCAGCCAATATTGTGCAGCACCGCGCACTCACTAGCAACCGGATGCAAACCAGGATCAACATCGCGGGTGTTTTGAATGCGCATCATGTCGAATTCGGTAAAGAAACGCAAGGAAACATCACCGGAGGAAGAGAGGAAAAGAAACAGAGGAAGGGACAGAACAAGAGTCACGATAAGACTGTCTTTTACTGGCTGGAGTGAGCTGCAGTACAGGTACGAACAAGATGGATGCTAGTTTAGCTGCCGATAGGGGGCGCGTCACTGAGAAAACTGCTGAAAGTTCCGTTGTGTGTCTTTAAAGGTAAGACACGCTCAGACTTGCTGTTAACCAGCTAATAACCGCTGTTGTGCTACTCTGCTACAGACTGAGGCCTTCCCGGGAGCAAGCAGGAGCTAACTAGCTCAGCCTCTACGGCTTAACCCGGCAGTCAGTCCACCACCTGTCAATCAAAAAAGACACCCCCGCAATTATCTGTAATTTCAAGATTAAAGGTTGAATATGGAATATGAACAGAACAGCAACATCACGTGTGTCTAGGTTGTAGTTGCAATGGCAGAAGAACATCTCCAGGCGCTGGGATGCCAGGCTCACTGCCAATACGGTAAGTGACCAACAGCCTGCACCATGTCCAACAAGTAATGCAGAGGTTTATAACTGACAGCTAACGTTAGCCATGTTAGCAAACAAGTTAGTTTATCGGTCCATGAGAAAAGTTGCCATTTCCGTGTTTTGATGCCATGGAAAACATTTATGTGGGTCCATCTCTTGTAGTCTTCACCTAAATTTACTCCAGGTTTTGCTCTTCTCAGGTCACTCCTCTTCTGGGACGGATAACAATATCTCTGGGGCTCTAAAACAACTGCTTGACTTGCCGACTCCACTGCTTCCCCCTGTGCCAGCCGAACAGTGCCCAACATACTATTGCCACACAGAGATCATATTTGGCAACCCGTAATGGTGGCGTGTGTTGGCTTGTAGATGTAAACATAGAGCCATTGTCAAACCCGTTAAAATGTATATTTATTTTCAGACTAAATACAACTTTTTAGGAAATATTGTACTTTCTGCACCCTCAAAACGACTTGTGGAGGTGTTTTTTTATATATAGCTTTTGATAAAAATGTTCCATATTCAACCTTGAAATAACATCTAAACAATTGAGTTATAAAAAAAACCAAAAAAACTGTTTGCCCCCTTACAGCTGACATGAAGGTAAACTTGATCAATTAGACCTAAAATGATGTTTAGAACCAAGCTGTAAACATGTTTATTTCGGCATTTCTGAAGTTGGTCTTTTAAACATGGAAGTCTATTGCGCCTCTCCCCCTGGCACCTAATAAGCCTTGCTTTCATTCAGCCGACACCGCACCACCCAGGTTTCCTTTGTTCCTATTACAATAGAGGGCAACTGCAGCTGTCTTCAGAGTGGGTGGGTTGTCATAGCAAGGTTTTGTGAAGTCATTTGTTTGCAACACAACAACAATGAAGGAACTGAGCTCGTGATTTGACTGCAGTTCATTTTATTGCTCACAGTCAAAAAAGGATTTGGTCAGGTGGTCAGGCATTGCACTTATGACTCATCCTGTGACATCAGATTCTGGCCAATGGTGACCTGCAATCTGGACACGACACCATTTCCGGCTCCTTCGGAACCTCAACAGTGTAGATGCTAAAACTACTCGGCCCAAGACGTGTGTAATGGAAACGCAAATAAATGAGGCAGTGTGGTGCTGGGCTGGGCGAACCAGGTGCTCGTGGGAAAGGGGCATAAAGGGATTGACTCCGTTTTACAGCCAGTCCCTAGCGGACAAGGGTGAACTGCAATTTCTGCAGCTTGCAGAAATTGCAGGGTTGGCTTCGTTTGTCACCTCTACTCTCAGTTTGCCACTTGGTCACAACTCCGTAAAGCTGGTGGACAGGAGGAGGCAGGTTTTAGAGACTGGTGGAAATTGCAAGACCATGAACATCATGATCTGTGGATTTTTATTTATTTATTTGGTTTAGTTTAGTTCAGTTCTTGTCCTTTTGTGTCAAATTTGCTCTATTTCCTTTTTTCTTTTGGTAAGGAGTATTTGTCATGAGTTTGTGGTTGCAAATTTTATTTCCAGTCAGTCCTGCCACCATCCCCTGTCCTCACCTGGGGTTTGGTTCTTGTTGGTTTCAGTTTTCAGTTACTGAGCCCTTTTCATTTTTTGGTTTATTTTTTTTTTTGGCTCAACAATAAA
Organism: Atherinomorus stipes; assembly: GCA_023101725.1. Lineage (NCBI taxonomy): Eukaryota > Metazoa > Chordata > Actinopteri > Atheriniformes > Atherinidae > Atherinomorus > Atherinomorus stipes. The sequence goes on from JALJCO010009788.1 coordinate 13,206, forward strand.
GAAAATTAAAAGGGTCTAATAGGTGTCGCACACTCTGCAGTGCATGGCACAAATTCCAATATAATAACCGTATCTGAATAAATAGAAAGTGCACAGCAAAAGAAAAAACAAACAAACAAGGAGGCTATTATACCGTGCTGTTGAGGCACGCAGGTCAATCTCCAAGTAAGAGTTGGATGTAAAATAAAGATACATCCAAGCAAAAATAAATGAATAATGCGCCATATAAAAAGACTTATTTGAAGATGTGCGCCAGGAAACAACTTGTCTATGCTGGATGGAAGAAATGCGCTCTTTGCTTTGTTTACAATAAAGTCGACAGGTCTCTTGGTGTGGAGGTGGAGCGGATAGGTACGTAGGTAACTTTATGAAGACCCAAAGATTTGTTTTGCAGTCATTATAGAAGGCAGGCCATACTTAGTACAAAGCAGGACATGGTACACAATAAAAAACACGCAAGTACAAACAACAAACACCAAAAACAGTGGGTACTCAGGATAAAAACCTTAATAAATGCACAAATAGCCATTAGAGAGTAAAACAACAATGGAATGTAAAAAGCCTGAATACAATCAACTAACCACACATAAGTTGACTTAGAATAAGAACAAGATAAAGTCAAACTATAGTAAGCAGACCATGATTATACAAAGGACGCAAAGATTACAAGGTGCCTACGGTTTTGTTCCACAAGGATACAGCTACGGGAACAAAGCCGCTTCTGTTGCGTGTGGTCTTTAACTTCGGAACGCTAATTCTCCGACCTGATGGCATGAACTGGAGCTCCCACACCAACAGATGGGAGTCATCATGTAAGAGCTGGCTATTCTCTGCACCTCTCTGGTGTACAGCGACTCCAGACTCAGCTGAGACTCCTCTATAAGACCTCCAGACTATTTTATAATCTGAAGAAGGGACTTTCTTTTTTTAAGAGACAAATATCCATACCATGACACAAGAGAAAATGCTAAAGCAGATTCAATGAAAGCACAATAAAGCAAAGTCATCATCGGCTACTCAACATGGCATCGGGATCCCCCCCTCCCATTGCCAGAATGGTACAATGTTTGTTTGTAACCATATTTTGTGACGATTCGACCTTGCGATTGTTGGTCGAATCACAACAAGTCATCAACTATTCGGGGTCACCCTTAAATATTACAGATGTAAAGCTCAATGCAGCCTGTTGGGAACACCAACACTGCTTTAGACGAGCAAATAATGGGCATTTTCCTAATTCGTCGCTCTTGTTTCAAGAAAATATACACCAAAAATGTGGTCTGTTTCTTTGCTTTTAATGAGGACAAACATATTTAAACAGGTTCACTAAGAGTAGGTTTCTATTCTGTTTCACCCTCAGAGGTGTGAGTATGGGTTCATGTACACATGGTGCTTAAGATCAAACATATAAAGCCCTTTTTCCACAAGGAGATACGACTTTTTCTTCTCAACTCTGTCCTCAACCATTGGTTTTAGAGAGCATGATGTCAGAATGAATATGCCAAGGAATCATAAAACTTTCATTTTCTTTATCTGTGTGGTTATGGATAGCTGATAATGTTCCCTCCTTCAGACAGTCATGGTTGGCATACAGCAACAGATTTTGCCAACCACTGAGGGAATATTGCTGTTTAAAGGAAGGCAGTGGGCTAACTCTGAAGTGAAAGAGGTACCTAAGTTTTCCAAAGCTGGTATCAGAAATCAAAATGCATGCCCTCCAGCATAGAAAATAGATGTTTATTCATTTAATTATAACATTTGATGCCAGCGGGGTTACTTTCTTTATGAGTTTGAGTGAAAATCACCTACACTGTTATCAAAGAATGTGTCAGCTTCCCACCATCTTTTGGAGAAACAAAGATGGAAGATTTTGCTCTTCTTCCATGAGGCTTTTTTCTTGTTTTTTTTTATTAAATAAGTTGGAGCACCTGCCACTCTAAAGGTCTCTGCATATCCCTGCGCATTACAAGGGAACCTGCTCATCAAAACATGGCTCTAAAGAGCTGCAGAGCAAAGACAGCATAAGTTATTATCCTGTAAAGGACTGCAGCTGAAAAAAGGTGACCTTAAAGAAGTCTGAATGTCTGGTTTTGTGTCACAAGTATTCAAATTTATTCACTTGGCTAACAGAACTAATGTCAATCTCCCAATGATGAGGCAATAAAAAGGTGTAAGCGCCGAGATAAAAAGCAGTTTAGTTTATGACCATCAGCCATCTTTAATCTGACTTTATCAGATTTTGGCACATCCTAATGCACCTTTTAATACCGCAGGTCACACAACCTCTCCAAGCAGCAAATAAAGAAGACGTCCATCTGATACAGTCTTCGCGGGAGAAAGTAATTAGAAGCTACAGCGGTGGTCTGTTAGAGGAAGAGCTGCTATATTATGGGAATATTTGTTGTCACTTCCCTCCTGTTCAGTTTTAATAATGTATGTTATGTGTGCTGTGCTGGGCAATTCAGGTGGAAACGACTCTCTCTATATGTTAATCTCACTGTTATCAAATCAATGTCAACGCATATTACAGGACCGGTATTCATGTATAGGCTTTGTTCAACTATACAGGCAGATGCTCAAGGTCAGTCCGAGTTTGACGAAGCGCTGACACGGACATTAACGCTCCCCGCAGCAACCAACAATGACACTGGATTTGAATGACAAGGACTACATTTATTTAAAAACAGCAGCTTTGACTGTATGTTCGCCTCGCGGTGAACCTGTGGCCCTTAGCCCTCTGCTGTCATCACATGTTTACCATATGTGGATATGTGCTGTGCTGAGCCAGTAACATTAAACAGCTACATAACACACACACACACACACGGAAAAACCCTCCTCGGCCATCTTCCGGCGTCAGTGTGGCTGTCTGACAGGTGTGAAAGAGTCCTCTCCTTTGCAGTATGACCACGACTCCGCTGCAGGTCTCCTTCACATCCAGACCCTCCGCTTACATCTGCTCTGTCTCCTTGATAAGACTGTTCAATGAGGAGGCCTGAAGCAAGGATGTGTCAGCAGACAACAGATCAAAAAGCAGGGAGTGTGGACATGGGAGGCACCTACAGACCTGTTGATCTTTTTTAAATTCAGCTTCTTATAGGTTACATTCTTGTAGTCTTTCAGAAAGATCTTTAGTAACAGCTCTGCAGGTTTTATGAAGGATTTTCACAGTTTTTCTTTGGGCATTGGCTGATTTTTCACTTATTTTCTGAGAAATTTTTTAAAACTTTTTTTTAAACTGCTTTGCATTTACTCATAAATCATATGTGCATAGAAAAAGATTCTCAAAGGATGAATTAATATTGTCTAAACATAGGCAACTTGGCAAAGATCCAGAGTTAAACTGGATCTTTAGGCTCTTTGTTAGCAGCCTTGAACAAAGATGAATAATTTGTTCCCATTTCTTTAGTTGCATCTATGAGGAATGTTATAGCACAGTTTGATATAAAACCAAATTTTAGCAGCAAGAAGCGATTCCCAAAGAAATGTAACCTGAAAACCTGGAATCTCAACACAGTGTTTCACTAATCATCTGAGGAAACTGGACACATGGAGGACAAAACAAGAAGAAGAGTCACATGGCAGAAGACAAGGATCTGAATAAGATGTCCCAGAGAAGTAAGAACAAGTCCAAGACCTGAGCCAGGACCTGAGAGATGCACGTGGAACTTCAGTCCTGAGGCCTCAACAGAAATGGTCTCCATGGAAACATGGCTGTCAAGAAGAGGTTCTTAAGGAAGGAAATTGAGAGAAGAGGGTGAGGGATGTCACATGACCCAAGAACTGGAACGAAAATCAGTCAAAAAAATAAATAAACAGGTCTGATGAAGGGATGGATCCTCCCCAGAACCTGGACCGCAACAGGTCTGATAGAGGGACGGATCCTCCCCAAAACCTGGACCGCAACAGGTCTGATAGAGGGATGGATCCTCCCCAGAACCTGGACCGCAACAGGTCTGATAGAGGGACGGATCCTCCCCAAAACCTGGACCGCAACAGGTCTGATAGAGGGATGGATCCTCCCCAGAACCTGGACCGCAACAGGTCTGATGGAGGGATGGATCCTCCCCAAAACCTGGACCGCAACAGGTCTGATGGAGGGATGGATCCTCCCCAGAACCTGGACCGCAACAGGTCTGATGAAGGGATGGATCCTCCCCAGAACCTGGACCGCAACAGGTCTGATAGAGGGACGGATCCTCCCCAGAACCTGGACCGCAACAGGTCTGACGGAGGGACGGATCCTCCCCAGAACCTGGACCTCAACAGGTCTGATGGAGGGATGGATCCCTCCCCAGAACCCTGGACCTCAACAGGTCTGATGGAGGGATGGATCCTCCCAAAACCTGGACCGCAACAGGTCTGATGGAGGGACGGATCCTCCCCAGAACCTGGACCGCAACAGGTCTGATGGAGGGACGGATCCTCCCCAGAACCTGGACCGCAACAGGTCTGATGGAGGGATGGATCCTCATCCCCGCCCTGTAAGGGTGGTCCTCCCCCAGAACCTGGACCGCAACAGGGTCTGATAGAGGGACGGATCCTCCCCAGAACCTGGACCGCAACAGGTCTGACAGAGGGACGGATCCTCCCCAGAACCTGGACCTCCGCAACAGGTCTTACGATGGAGGGACGGATCCTCCCCCAGAAGGTCTGACGGAGGGATGGATGGACCTCAACAGGTCTGAT